>JANHGB010065255.1:0-46166 GCA_026283785.1 Coracopsis vasa | reverse complement strand
CAATATGTTGCAGATGTGATCTGACTGTATTGAACACTTCTGTTACAGAAGTTATTCACCAAAGCTTTTTAAAAGATTATCTGAAACTTTGGTTTCAAATCATTGACTTGAATTGCAATTAATATTACACAGCTGTGTGGACACCACAACTGATCCATTCCAAACCTCACTTATTAGAAATTTCCCATTATCCAAGACAGGTCCCAAACCTCAACATGCTCAAGTATGTGTGGTTTGCAAATATAAAGGATCCAGCCAGCTTTCTCTGAGTCAATTGATTGTGGAAGAATCAACTTACGTCTTCTGAATGATAATCAGCTAAAAGTCTTGCTGAACATTTGGGACATTAGGAACACAGATTTCAAATAGGGTGTTTGTTCATCAGGCACCCCTCCTGTTACTAGGAACCTGTATCTGTCACATAGCAGGATCAGATCTCCAGAAGCTTGAGGAATCTTCAGTAATTGATGTTGTTCTGCAGTGTCTCTTTGACTTTCTAACAAAGCTGAATGCCTAAAGTTAACAACAAATTGCTTGAAATATACTGTTCATACCTCCCCTGAAGTCTTTTACTTCTAAAATGTGCTACAACAGTTTTCATTACCTTATTTAAGAAGGAACCATATTGAATTTTCATATTTGTTTCTGCATGACTTTTGCAGTTTTACAAGATTCCTTGAATGATGTAAAATCTGAAAGCACTGGTTTAATAATTATTTCAGAATATTTTGTAGGTTTAGTAAGTGTTAAGTAAGTGCAAATATATACGACATTTATTTTTGACTTTCAAAACAATTTCCTTTTTTAATTATAGAATATGTCCAATGTAGTATAACAGGTAGAACAGTTATATTTAGAGCTCAGTCCAGCATGTTGCAGAGCACATTATGCATAGCCTAGCAAAGAGCTAGACAAGCTCTTCCTTGTCTTCTAGTATGTATGCAGTAGAATTTGTTTTTGTATTTAAATCACCTTGAAAAATGGAAATAAGTTAGTCTATTTAGCTTGTTTGCTTTCACTTTGAGGTTCTTCAGCATCAATACCATGTTTCTTTTCTGAACATGAAAAGAAAATGTTTATAAAAAAATATTCTTAGTAGTAAATTAATTCTGTAATTAATGTAATTAAATTCATGTAATTCTGCCTTTAATGAAGGTATTTAAACTGAGCCTGCAATCTGTGCCTAGCCTGTCCTGTATCATATGTGATGCATATTGCTTTCTGCTTGCATACATCTGATTACTAGATTGGGCTCATAAAATAAAAATCTGCAGTGTGGGGAAAAAGATATATTGAATACAATGACACAAAATATTAAAATAAAAGAAGTGTAGTTTGCATTGAAATTTTCTAGTCTGCAAACATCATTATGAAGATTTATTTCGAAAAATCTTGAAAATTTGTTTTGAAGTTATTTTGCTAGGAAATGAGCATCACAGAATCACAGAATGGCTATGGATGGAAAGGAACTCTGGAGGTCATCTGGTCCAACCCCTCTGCTAAAGCAGGGCCACGTGGAACCAGTTGTCCAGCATCACATCCAGTTGGCTTCTGAATATCTCAAAGAATGGAGACTTCACAACCTTTCTGGGTAACCTCTGCCAGTGCTTGGTCACCCTCAAAGTGAAAAAATGTTTCCTGCTCTTCAAAAGGAACCTCAAACATCTCAGTTTGTGCCCATTGCCTCTGGTCTTGCGACTGGGCCCCACTGAAAAGAGCTTGGTTCTGTCTTCTTTGCTCACTCCCTCCCAGTATTTATATACATCGATGAAATCCCCCTGAGCCTTGTCTTCTCCAGGTTGAACAGTCCCAGCTCTCTCAGCCTTTCCTCATAGGATAGATTCTCTCTAGTTCCTTAAACATCTCCAAGGCCTTTTGCTGGACTCTCTTCAGTATGTCCAGGTCTCTCTTGTACTGGGGGCCCCAGAACTGAGCATAGTAGTTGAGGTGTGGCCTCACCAGTAGAGGGGAAGGATCCCCTCCCTTGACCTGCTAGCCATACTTTGCCTAATGCAGGCCAGGGTACTGTCAGCTTTCCTTACTACAAAAGCATGTTGCTGGCTTATGTTCAAGCAGGACCTGTAAGACCTTTTCTGCCAAGCTGCTTTCCAGCTGGGTACTGCTACTCCTTCAGGTACTGGTGCATGGGTTTTTTCCTTCCGAGGTGCAGGACTTTGTGTTTCTCCTTACTGAATGACATGAGATTCCTATCAACCTGTTGAGGTCCCTTTGGTTGGCAGCATGATCCTCTGGTATATCGGCCACTCCTCCCAGTTTTGTGTTATCTGCAAACTTGCTAAGGGCTATGGAGACACTGTCAAAGGCCTTACTGGAACGTAGGTTGACAACATTCGCTGTTTTCCCGAAGTCTACCAGGCAGGTGATTTCAACATGGAAGTGTATCAAGCAGGTCAAGTATGACTTCACCTTTGTGAATCCATACTGCCTGCTTCTGACAGTTTTGTTATCCTTCATGTGCATCAAAATGGTTTCCAGGATAAGCTGCTTCATGAGTATACAATATTAACTATCTTTTGTGTTTCATTGTACACCCAGCAGAAATAATTCTTCTTTCTTTGGAAAAGACAGATAGTTATATAACTATATATAACTATATATATATATAGTTATATTAATGATGCTCACTTATATAAAAGTTATTTGAAAACAAAAATAACCTGTTAGCTTTTATACTCTAAATGCTGTCAGATATTGAATAGATCAGTCTTTTTTCATCAGGTACACATCTGAGCTTGCCTGTAAGTATTAATTTGGAAGCTAAAGTAAGGGATGTGGAAAGAAGGAAATTGCCAAATTTTTGTTTAGTTAAGTCTGCCTAGCAACCGATCTGAAGTGTTTTTATTTAGGAAAGCACCAAATAAAATGAAATGTTGATGGATTATGAGCAGCATTTTAAAGTGCTGTATCTCTGAGTTACTTGATGTCTGCTACCGGTTTGATAACCATGTAAACAGAACACTGAAATAAAATTTTAAAACGTTTTCTCATATATAAGAAAATGATCATTGATTTCTTAGCTGTCAATAGTGCAAATATATTTTTGTGTGTTTTGCATTGTATTTTTATGTTATGCTGTTTGAAATGTGCAAGTGGGGGAATATGAGAGTGCTTTGTTTGCACGGCAGTGCTGATCATCCTAATCTTTCTCTGATTTTCTGTGAAGTGTGTAGAGCGTAGCTCTTTATGGCCAAGTCTGTGTCATTATAAGGAGAGATCTAGGTGGCTTTACATGACATGGCCTTAATACTCTCACTCATGTTTTCTACTGAATTGTTTTCTAAGTAAAATGTCATGCAGCACTGCATCTGGTTGCTATGAAATTATGGCGCTTCTTAAGTACTGGACCCACTCAGCATGAGTCTTTGCTATGCCTTTGAAGAATGAAATTCGTAACAATATGTTTTAAAGCATATTATTTTCTGTTTTAAATGTGTACTTTCTTTCTAGTGGCGAACTGTTTTGAAAGAGGTCTTGCTCTGTTGTAACTCAGTTTAGATATTACAAGCCTTACATTACCTTTTCTTTCTTAGTTGTCATGGCCTCGCACTACAACTGAACGGCTGCTGACAGAAATGTTTGATGGTGTTGCAGCTCAGTTCCTTGCCATCCTGGAAGCTCTGTCTGATAGTAGCAGGGGTGTGTGTCACCCTGTTCCACCTCTTCCAGATGAAACTGAAATTTGTGAAGTCATTGCAGAGCTTTTTTTTGCAGGCCTGGAAATCCTCTCAGGTAACGGTGTAAGGAAGCTAAAAGGATGTAAAGGGTTTCTGTGAGGAGCCCAGACCTCCATTTTGTTTATTTTTTTTTCTTTGGTATAAAATAAAGAACTTGCCTAAAGGAATATATTTCATTTTTAACAATAACACCTGTAAAAACAGGCAATCTTTCTTATCCTCACAAAATTTAAGATAAAAATCTGGATTGATCTCTGTCATCTATTATAGCGGTAAAAATCTATACTAATTTTTTCCTATTTTTTCTGAATACAATGGAATTAACTTTCTTCATAGCAGCCCACACAGTGCTGTGCTTTGCATTTGTGTCTAAACCAGCATTGATAACACACCAGGGTTTTGGTTATGCTAAGCTGTGCTTGCACAGCATCAAGGCTGCCTCTCAAACCCTCCTCCCTGCAAAGGCGAGTACACTGGGGGTGTGCATGAGGCTGGGAAAGGACACAGCCAGTACGGCTTACCTGAATTCACCAAATGGCTATTCCATACTATATGACACTATGCTCAGCAATAAAACCTGGGGCTAAGAAAGAGGTTGGGGGAGGACATTAGTAGTTATGGTGTTTGTCTTCCCAAGCAACTGCTAGACATCCTGAGTACTTGCTTTCCAGGAAGCGGCTGGATATATTTGCCTACCTATGGGAAATAGTGAATAAATTCATTTTTTTGCTTTGCTTGCACAGTGTTTGCTTTACATATTAAACTGTGTTTATCTGAATGTTTTCCACCTTTTTTATACTCCTGTTGAGGAGGGGGAGTAAGAGAGCAACTAGGTGGGAGTCTGGAAGCCAGGCGAGGTCAACATACCACGATGTTTCATGTTGTTTGGTTTTTTTTCCCCCAAAAAATCACTCAAAGTTAGATTTCAAAACTTGAGAAAAACACTGGACACGGTGATTCCTTCTAAACTTTATCTTTACTCAGCTCTGGACTGAATATAGCCATAGGTATAGAAATATTTTGTTGATAAAAGAATATATAGAGACTAAGTACACTTCAGAATTGTATTTTCTTGATACAATTACTGGCTAATTGCAATCTAACAAATTAAATACAGTATAAACTGATTTAATGATTGTCTAAATTAAAGGTGGAGTGACTGGTACTGGTGTTGAAGGAAGTAATTTTGGTATAATTAATGCATCATCAACCCTTCTGCAGTTGATACTAACAGGTAAACCAGCTTTGAATTGTCAATGGATTCTGTACCTAATGATACAAATGCTTGGTGAGCAGAGTTAATTTTCATGTTAGTAGCAGTTCTATGCATAAAGGGACTGCAAAATGCTGTCCTCTTTGCATAAGATATGTCTGTTTATATATGTAATGTTAAGATATTTGACAGGGATTATGTACAGGTGTCATTATGATTTTCTTAACACAAGTATTGTTTAAGTAACATATAGTAATATATGGACATTGTAATCACATAGTGCTCAGCATAGCAGTTCATCTAGAAATGTAAATGCCCCTAAATAATCATTCAAAGGCCAAATTCTGTGATGATGTCGTGGTACATTTTATGGGAAAGAAGTAGGATGCAGTAAACAGAAGGACTGTTGTAAGCTTGTTGAGATCCTTGGACTGATCATTATGCTGCTTTGGAAAATAACAGCTGCCTGTTACTAAGTTAATACCGCTAATGTCTGTTAGCCGAGTGACAATGTGCCCAGGTGATATGACTGTGGCATATTCTTAGGAATGCAGAACCCTGATGAATATATTAGCTAGTACACATGCTTAGAGTTCCAAGGACCAGGAAATCTCTTTTCTGCCTTACTGTGGCTTGGATTAACTTGAAGAGTAAGAAAATAGACTCCCTATGTGTACATGCACTTTTTCTGATACAGTAATGAGAAATGCTCACCTATCTCCCAAGAAATTGTTCATTTTTCTATGCATCTTTTTTAAACTAAATTTCTCGTAAAAAGGGTCATTATGGGGTGATAGCCAAGTTTAAGCTCTTCCTGCAACAGAAAGAACTAGATCTTGCTGTTCTGTATGCAGGTACATTAATATCAATAATAGTACAACCTCTTTGGAATGTAACAGGACATTGCAGATACATCATTAAAGCATAGATATTGCAGCAAAATAATAAAGCTGTTGTATCTTGTAGAGCTATTAAAACATCCTTCAAGATTATGCTGACTGTTCAAAAACACATATGGAGTTTTATCTTTGTATTTATCAATGCCCAAACTATTAAATTCAATTAAACTTAAATGAAACTCCGAAGGGTATATATATATATACATACATATAAAACCCAGGTAAAATATTTTTGTCGTCACTGCAGGAGAAAATGGGGTGTCTGGAGATGCTGCTGTGAAATTCATAAAACTGGCTTACAGCTATGAAAAATGGGACGTGTTTGCTTCTGCTATTAAATTTGTTGTTAATTTTCTTCAGGTAATACGGATGGTATTTAGACATTCCTTATATAGTCTTTTCCTATCAGGGTGAGGAAGAGTATTCAAAGTACATATTTTTAAGACAAATTTCGACTGGATTTTTTTTGTTGGTTTTTGGGGGGTGGGGGAGGCTTGTGGGTTGTTTTATTTTTTTCCTTCTCAATTAGGCTCAAGATGATCCAACATGGAAGAAAGCTGAAATGGAGCTCAAACTTCTTACACTAATGCAATCTTTACGATTTCCAAGAAAATTTAAGCGTGGTCTTTCTGTTAGTGAAAGTAATACCAAAGAAGCTAAGATGTCTGATGATTCTGAAAAGAAGCAAACATTTATGGGTGAGTGTTGTTCAGCTGTGTTTGCATTTCAAATATTTTTGTTGCAAGAAATTTTGTTTAATAACTATGTAATATGTTGTATGCAGTATTCTATGACAAAAAAAAAAAAAAAAGCAATTGAGAAACTGCCACTATTGAATTCTCTCCAGTTTTCTTTTGCCAAAGCATGACTTCATACCATTCCCTTCAAGTATGAAAATGCATGATGTATGTTAAACATACATCAAGTTATATACAAAGATGTAAAATGAATGGATGTTTTCAGACAGATTTTCAGGAAAAAAAGTGAAATAAACATTTTGACTTCCATTTGTATGTTCTTACACTTCATTCATGTAAAATTTCTTTACACTGAAGCAAGAAAAACTTTTTAAAGCAACTGTAGTTTAATTTATGACATTCCAAAAACCTGCAAATATCTCAAAAACTTTCTCTTGCCAAAAGTAGAAATGCATACTTTTCACAAAAGTGAATAAGCTTGGGAATATCTGTCCTGTTTGTATTTACTGTTTCTTAGACTATGTTATCTGCTGGCATAAATTCATAAGTCAATTCACTCATGTTTTCAAGCATAGGTTTGTAAATAGAAATAACATCTTACCTTTCCTTTCTTCCTTTTTTAATAAACATTGAGTATAGGAGGTTCCTTAAAGCCTGGAGGGCCTTCTCATGATCTTATCACTTTGGCAACAACACTGTTTTCCTGTGTCTCCACATCTGAGCAGGTAATAACAGAATTAGAGACATTTCTTCTCAATGAATCACTTAATCTGTAATGAATGCGTGTAATCAAAGACCAAAGGAACCAGTTGCATGGTTAGCAAATTGCAAGAATATGAAAAATGAAAAAAAACACACCACCTTATGAAATTCAATCAATTTGTGGTTTTGCTTTTGTTTTAAAATAGTAGTTTCAATTTTTTATTTTTTTTTTTAAATCAGTGCTATGTAATCAGGCTACTTTAAAAATGCTTGAGAGATTAAATCTCTTTGGGAGGCCATAGGGCTAATTGCACATTTCAGTTAATCAAGCAGAGATTGAATTTCTTTAAGTAGATTAGATTTAGGAGGGCAAATATGCTCATCTGTAGAAAACACTTCTATAATATTTGTAGAAATGGGAGCACTTACCCTGAGGAATGATAATTTTTTACAGAGCAGAATGCTAGCAATTTAAGGTAAATTCTCACTGCAAACAAACAAACAAGCAGTAGCAACAACAAAACCGTAGAGAGTGGGACTTTTGTGCTCAAGTCTCTACTAAGGAATAATCCCATTATATATCTGATGGTTTATTCCCAGAGTAACCACTTTTAGCTTACTTGCTGAAACTGAGATTTTCCTTAATTTCTACTGTGAGGGGAAAAAAAAATACAGTGCGATGTCTCCTCTAGCATTTATGTAAAAATACTTTGTGACCCAAAAGACAATTGAATTTTTTTCCTTAGAAAAAACCCTATTCTTCTAACATGTTGTATGTCTTAACTGCAGAATTTTTTTTATATAATTTGAATATTGCCCCAGTGTATAACTAGGGCACACACATTTTTAGCTTTAGCATATTATTTTTAGTCAAAATATCTTGCCTGTGAGGTAGTTATACCTTTAGCTAGAATGGTTTCTCATTATTTTTACATGACCACTGTATCATGGTGGCATGTTACCTGGATTTAAACTCTCCTAATTCTCCTACACTTTTCAACAAATCAGCTTGGTACCTAATCTGCCCAGGGAAGAAAGAGAAATTCTCGCCTGATTAACAGAGAATTCACTGATGGTGAAGTTAGATGATAGAGCTGAGGGAGTTAACAGCTTGCTGCCACCAAATGAGTAGCAAAAGCCATCTTGATTTACTTTTTCTTCAGTCTTTTTCTCCCCTACTTCTCAATAACAATATTGCTGAAATCTTACAGTCATACACTAGTGAGATTATAGCAGGCTTGAGTTTCATTCCACCTGAGATACCAGTCCAACTCTGATATGAATGGTGTTAAAATGTGCACCGATCCTTGATCTCCCTTGAGAATGTATTTAACAAATTGTAGGACACTATTGCCTTTTAAAATGTGTTAATTACCAGGTTAATTTAATAGAGTTTTGAATTTGTTAATTATTCTTTTCACAAGTTACAGATGTGTTTTAACATTTCTTTTGGTTGTTAGATATTCCACTCCAACCTTTTCTGTAGTTTTTTAAGTTGTTCATCGCGGCTCCTTTGTTGGAGATGCACCAACCACGCATGGAAGTACTCCACATGTGCAAAATGAAACCTCCTAATTTAGATCTTCTTCTCCAAATATTTAAATACTGTAATAAAAGAAATACTATAATAAAAAGAATGAACCTGTTAAATTACATTACTTAGTTTCTCCAGAATGTATTGACTATTATAACATTTCACAGATAGTTAATTTACTTGTCTCTCCCATGTAATTTGCATCTCACTGCATTTTTTGTCTGTGTTACTTTTAATTAAAAAAAGAAATTAAAAATATCCACTTCTAAACCCACTTGTATTGTTGGGAGAAGAAAAGCTTGGGTGGTCTACCAGAAATTACTTCTTAAAAAATATTTCTTAAGCTCTGACAATTTTGTCACCCCTAATAAAGTTAAATATGAAAATAGTTTATTTACTTTGAAACACTTTGAAACTGTTTATGTACTGAGTGTTTTGAGAGTGTTTACATACATACTTCTTTGTACAATTACACTGTTTTTTTTTTTCCAGAATATCCAACCTGATGAAGAAATACTTGTTGATGTAATAATGTTTTTGTGGCAGAAGTGTAAATCAGGACTTAAGCAAACCCAAATTAGTGGAAATGACTACTTGAAATATATCCACAAACACAAAGCTTACCAAGTATTCCTTTATTATAATCTAGTTCTCTTAATATGAATGCATTTTGTTATAGTAGAGCAAAGATAAAATGTTGATATCCAGTCTAAATACATTTTCTCGTGGTAAAATCCAGTAAATCTTTACTGGAAATATAAATTGCATGTACACTTTGAACACACTGTGTTTCCGGATGCCAGTATCAAAACATCTCTTAGTCTTTTTCTGATAAAGTCACCCATTCTCTGCCAGTGGACCATGGTGGAAAGAAGCTGAAATAGAGAAAGCATTCAGGCATGATCTAAGAAGAAGCATTTGTTGTGTTGTGGTGAAAATACAAATATATTTAGAGAAAGTACCCTAGACCGATTGAACAAAGTGAAAAAACCTTACAGCCAAAGAGAAGGGAAGATGGGGTATAGTATATGGCGCACTGGATAGAGCCACAGCCTTACTTGAACTTTTCCTGAGACTGAGAGACTCTTGGGGAAATGCAGTCTTCTGAAAGATAAGTTACACTAGTTTCTCTGGGCTGCCAGTTTATGTGGTCCTGATCGCTATAGTAAAATTGTTCAGAGATTCTTCAGAAGGTAGCGTACAGTTTCTTTCCTCTGTGTATGCAACAGGAGCATTCAGGTCTCTTTTGTACAGTTTAAGTAGGATGATATAGGCAGAAATGAATTCAAATGATCAAATCTGCTAGAAGGCTTACTACACTATGATAAGGTATAAAAGCTGTGCCCGTAGAACACAATAATAAATAATAAAAATAATAATATTCTAAAATTTAAAAAGTCTGCTGTCTGCAGAAATAGGGGCTTTGGAGCAGCATAAACTCAGCATTTTAGTCTGGCGGCATTCAAAAAAAGAAGCCAAATCCAAGAAAGGAGTTATGTTCCTATTTATGAATCTTTTTAAACAATTTTGAATGCAGAACCCTATCTACCTCTGTAATATATAAATCTCTTCCAAAAATTTGTTTTAACTCTGTCTTGCTTTTTCTATTTTCTCTCCCCCATTTTTAGTGGGTTCATATACTCTGGATAATAAATGAAGTAATTCAAAAGAGCAGCATAGCAAACACTAATGTTGTAATGCTTGCAGAGGTAACCTTACGTCTAACTGCAGTATTGGAAAACATAGCTGGTTCTGCAAGTAAATCTAAGATAAAAGCAGGTAAAGCTTTCAATAAAAATTTTGTTGTCTCTCAAGAATGACTTTCAAGATTGGAACTTTGACAAATGTACATATTCAAAAGTTATTGTAAAGAGATTGTTGAGAACGGTATAATAATTTTTTTGTATACACAATTTCATCCATAATCAGAGCTAAAAAAAATGGTTTTCAAAGGCTTTATGCCTTATTCTCTTGCATTTCCAATTCTACTGAAGTAACCCCATTTTGAATCACATCTCTTATGAACTCAGGTTTTCTATATGTCTCTTCATCCCTTCAGAGTAGCCTTAGATCACTCGTGTGTTCTTTAAGAATTGGCTGGGTAGAAGGCAGTATGTGCTTTGGCTCGTTTGGAGCATTCAAGTGCTGGTTGACTGGTGGTAGGCTAAACAGAAGAGGGAAATATTGAGGTCATACTGAAGCTTTGCTTTGCTTCATACTGAAGCTTTGCTTTGGGTCATTAATTTGCATCACTTATCCTCACAAGTCTTGTTTTTTGTATAGGAATTCAGTTGTCTTTGAAATTTAACTTGGCTGTCATTATTAGGATTTAATGCGATCACAATCACATTAAACAAATTTACTTCCAAAAGCTGATCAATGTTGTAAAATATGAATATTTAGACATATAAAAGTTCTATGTTGATGTAGATGTAGATGAAATATGAATAATAACTCTCATAAAAGTTTTACGGTAACTAGAAAGTAGATTTTAAGGACCCTTTTAGAGTGTATCTGGAAACAGAAGAGAATGAAAATGCCTTTTGTTCCCTTGAAAGTCAGAAAATATTAGCATGTTACTATTCTTTATAAAAGTAGAGTAGGTATTGTTTTGTGGGATGTTATGAAAACCATTCAATTCTGATGACGATTGGATGAATCCTCAGTGTAGCATCACTACAAATTAATTATTTTTCATTCAGGTTAAATATGTCTTTTTGGAGGAAAAAAAGCTGAATAGATAGGAGCCACTGATCAAAACAGGGTGATAAATAGCCAATCAGGCACATATTCATGCTGAGAATAGTCTTTTTACTGAATCATAGAATCATAGGATAGTTAGGGTTGGAAAGGATCTTAAGATCATCTAGCTCCAACCCCCAAATGAATGAATACTGACTGAATAGAAATTTTCTTATTTATGAGAAAGAGACAATGAACAAGCAGGAATAAACAGGCAAAAGTGACACAAGGAGTACAAGAATTGGTTGACCATCTGAGAGGGCAAAAATCAAATTTATTTCAGCAAAGAAATAAAATTTTGACAGGCTAGTGGGTTGTAACCAAGCACAAAGAAACTGCTCCCTCTGTTTGGGCTGCTTCCTCTTGTTTTGGAAAGGAAAACACAATTCTGGATGCACTCCTTATAATAAAAAATAATTTAAACAATGAAAATGAATGTTAAAAGGATGATAATACCTTTACAAGGACTATTAAATTGAAATAGTATGTATCATAAGAATATGACCTCATATATTTTGAAATTCTCACACAAATTAGCATTAAAACCACTGTGAAATAGCTAACCATAGATTTGAATTGATTTAAAAATGGAAGGTTAGTATGAATGCTACAACAATGTGAGGAACTACAAAATGAGTCCAAGTTTCAGTGGCTTGGGTATAATATTACTGTGAAATACAGGGTACATTTAAAAATACTACATTATTGGATAATCACATACTGAATTAGTATAATCGTACATACATAGCTATCATGTTTAAACTCTGAAAAGCTTTTCATGGAACAATATCATTATCTCTCTTAGTCAAGTACTGAAGAACAGAATTATTGCCCGACTCTTAAGCTCGTAGTAGTGCTAATTAAATGGTACTAATATTGTCTGAATATATTTCGTTTTCACTTTTTGATTTTTCTTCCTATAAATAAGGAAAAAGAAATGCCTCTCTCTTGCAAGATGAAACCTGTGATATGCCTGAAATACTGATGGTAATGTCTAATTCATTTATATTAATACAATGTTTCTGAAGAGCATAAGAATTTATTTCTGCTTTGTATTTAGTTTTATACAGCTGAGTTTCACACCATCATGGCAGTGCAGAGGAAAAAAGCAAAGATTTTTTTTTCCAAATGAAATAAAATCTGAAAATTTTCCTGTAATCTTTTTTAGTAATCTGTGATATGGAAAAAGTTTACTTTGAAACTTTTTGTTTACAGCATCATCATACTGATTTCTGCTGTACACTGGTTTTTTATACCCATGTATAGTATAAGCTTTAAATGGTTTAATTGTACATTTTTTTAAAGATCATGTAAACTTTAATCCTAATGGTAATAGAAATAATAGCAACAATAACAGTACTGATAATAATAATAATAGAAAACAATAACAACAACAACAACAAAAACAACTCAGAAAACACAAGTGATGCGCAATACAATTGCTCACCACACACTGACTGATACCCAGCTTGACCCGGGCAGCGATCGATCCTTTCCCCATAACTCTCCTCAGTTTATATACTGGGCATGACATGCTGTGATATGGAATACCCCTTTGGTTAGTTTGGATTAGGTGTCCTGTCTCTGCTTCCTTCCGGCTTCCCATGCCCCTCCTTACTGGCAAAGCATCAGACTCAAAAGTCCTTGATCAGAGTAAGCATTATTGAGCAACACCTATAACAGTGGTGTGTTATCAGCATTGTTCTCAGACTCAAGCCGAAGCACAGCACTGTACCAGCTATTGGGAAGGAGAAAAATAACTGTTACAGCTGAAGGCAGGACACTCTGTCTTAATGTTTACACACATGAAGAATCTTTAATTCAGCAATATTCTATTTAAATGTGTTGTTTTCTAAAAAACTAGTGTTTTCTTAACAGCATCTAATGGAACACTGAAAAACTGCTTGTGAAAAATAGTGTTTGTGAACTCAATTCTCTTAAGTTCAGCTTCATTCTGCTACAAGCTAACTCTTTGAGTTAGTAAATTGTTTTTGACAGCTGAAGGAAAATCAATTCTAAATTAATTAAAATGAATTGAAGTTTAAACCACTGATATTAGTATATGAAAGCATGGGGAGCAGTGCCTATGAAAAGATTATTTGACAGAATTTAAACTACAACAGTTAAAAATAATAGCACTTTACTTTTGATAGTCCACATTATAACTTTCAATGCTACTATCAAATAAAATGTGTTTCTGTGTGTTTTCACATCAGAAAAGTTCTACAGAACAATTACAAATTGCTTATGAAATTCTTGAAAAAGGAATTGATGGAGTGAACACATTTCACTTAATGACCCTTCTACCAGATGGAAAGTCGATATTTGACAACTGCTGTACAAAGGTAAAAAGTCTACAAAAAGCTACCCTGCAATGAAATCCATAAATAATATACTGGATTTGATGACACAAAACTTGTATTTTCGTCATACTTAGGAACTTCGCATTATCAAATGTACCTCATCTTTCTGCCCCATGTGAGAAAACAATAGAAAAAAATAAATTTATGTGTAGCAGAAACAGCATTTTTCTCTTTCAGCAATAAACTATAAACTCTATTAGGTTTTTGTTGCCATTTTCTTTTGGAAATAATTATAATTTGTAGCTTTATCTAATAAAATAAAAGCAGAAATCTCATGTTTATTGCTTGAAATTTTATTAAAATTAATTTTTGCTGGTGAAGGTTGTTCAGATTTTCTAAATATCACTCTACACCAACATGATCTTTATTTTTTATGGACTGATAACACAATAAACCAAATTTTTCTACAGTTTCACATTGATTATTAATCCAGTTTCCTACTGATTCTCAGGTTTTGTCAAATTTTCTTTGCCCACGATTCATGCTTTCTCTGTCTGGTCATTCTCCTTCCACGCTTTCTGAAATGACTGCATATTACACAGATACGACAAATTTCAGCATTTGTCAATTTACTGAAATAATAATATGAATGTCAATATAAATATAGTAAGTTAAGTAAGAAAAGTTTCTGTTTGCTTAATTGCCTCTCTTATTTATCAGGTGGACTCAAATGATCAGAATTTGGATTCTGTTTTGGGATGTGCTAATAATAACACAGGAACAGGTGATAGTTTTGTAATGGATTTAAACTTGGAGCTCATCCAGGCTCAACATCGAATAGCTGTGAAACTCCTTAAAATGACACAAGGTACGTAAATTATTTTCATAGCTTGATTAGAGTCCTTTGTTAATACATTTTGTAATACTAAGAAATAAAGGAGTATCTTCTTTCTGTAGAGGAGCTGATGTTGGGAGTACAGAAATAATATACTGAATTTGCAGAATCTGGATTTACCACATGATGCTAGTCTCTAACCTCTGCTCAATCAATGCGAGTTAAACTTTGCTGACAATGACTGAATTTGGTTCCTAGACAGTTTGTTGTTGTTTTTCTGTTATAATATTAACTGTTACAGTGCCAGTATCGGAGAACTGGGGGATGCACTGCAGATTTTCTTTTTTTCTGTAATGCTAATTTTCTCTGTGGAGAATGGCTTGAATATTTTATTCAATGCTCTTTGTAATCTGAATTTCTACTCCTGTGAAGTTGTCCTTATCTCTTCCCAGTCAGAAGATATCCCACTCTTGCCAAATGCCTTCTGAAAAAAAGACCAGAACAACTCTACTTGGTGTCCCATTTCTGTGTTTCTAGCTAGTATTTGACACTACAGAGCTTCCCTGTGCATTGCTCCCTGTGATCAGACAAGATCTCCCTTTTCCTGTGATGTTCGCATAACTAGTGGCATGATCAGTCCAAGAAATTCTGCTGAACCAAAGAAAAGAACATGAGATGGAGCAGAGCTTTACTACAAAATTACATATTAACCCCTCTCACTGAAATTTTCTCAAGAGAACTATAAATAACTCAGGATTTCCTTCCCACATAGATGCCCAAAAGGATGATGGAAATCGTAAGTCTAGCAAGTTTCATGTGAAGGATATTAAAGATTTACATTATTTAACAGGTAAGGCTTATTAATTAAGATTCTAGATGTACAGTAAATTATTGCTGCTGTTTTATAAATGTCTTAAAATATCCTTTTTACAGAGGAATTTGTAATGGGAAAAATAAAGAAGAATAAGCTGTCCAGAGCAATCTTTTTGATGCAAAAGGCTGTACAGAATTTCCCTAAAGAGTTAACCAGTTCTTCCCAAAGGCAGCTACTGGAGGTAAAAAAAAAAATCTTATGGTAAAAATTCTTTATCACAGTTTTTCATGTTTTGTACAATTAAGACTTGGAATACTCCTTACAAAAATAAGACAAATGGAAGGAACTTGAGGTACATCGGGTGTTTTGTAACTTCTGTTGTCAAATTTTCCCTGAGAAGTTGTGTTATGATGAGAGAATAAAGTGAATTAAAACAATGAAAGAGCACATCCCCAAATTTTGTGCACACATGAAGATTGCAGAAAATCTGAAAGAAGATCTGATCTTTCATTCTACACCTAATCACCTAGACTTTGCAATTGTGAACCTGTGCCTTGCCAAAATGTCATGCAGTTTTCCTTCTTCCAATTGCAACCTTCAACATCCTATTTTCAGCATATTTTAATTATATGCTCGAATAATGTCATGGTTTGAGCCCAGCTGGCAACCCAGAACCACATAGCCGCTCGCTCACTCCCTCCCCTTCCTTTCCCCGCCCCTGGAGGGATGGGGAGGAGAATCGAAAGAATATGACTCCCACAGGTTGAGATAAGAACAGTCCAGTAACTAAGGTATAACACAAATCACTGCTGCTACCCCCAATAATAATAATGACGAGGGAAATAACAAGGGAAGAGAATACAACCACTCACCACCCGCCGACTGATACCCAGCCCGACCCGAGAAGTGATCTAGCCCTTCTGGGTAACTGCCCCCAGTTTATATACTGGGCATGATATGCTGTGGTATGGAATACCTCTTTGGTTAGTTTGGGTCAGGTGTCCTGTCTATGCTTCCTCCTGGCTTCCCCTCCTCCCTGACAGAGCAGAAGACTCAGAAAGTCTTTGGTCAGAGTAAACATTACTGAGCAACAACTAAAAACATCAGTATTATCAGCGTTATTCTCAGGCTGAGAGTCAAAACCACAGCACTGCACCAGCGACTAAGAAGGAGAAAAATGAATGCTGCTGCTGAGCCCAGAACAAATAATTATTCTCCTTGAGCTGAACAGTGCTCATTTCATAAAGAGCAAATCCATGCCTTTATTTTCATGCTTCTGTGTTAGAATTTTGCCCTTTTTATTGCAGAACATCCAAGAAGTCTATGTAGAATTACTTGTATCTTACTGGTATCTTCTGTACACCTTACCATGAAGAAGTTTAGTTTTTAAGGAAGCAATGAAGTTTCCAGTTGCCAATTGTAGAAGTTGAGTGGTTATGTGAGGGAAAGTCACTCCATGTCTTGCTCTTTATCTAGTATCTTTCCGTGAACATTTCTCACTAGGGTGGATACAATCCTAATGTAAAGTGGCGGGAGGGGAGGGAATTGGGGTGAAGTGAGGGCCTGTGCAAATGATTAGCTATGTGGCGTGATTAAGGCTCTATTAAATCTCATCTCCCTGTTTCATTATAAATCTATGGCTAGTTTTTGGTCAGTTTTGGACATGAGGTACAAGGTTTATTCAATCTATGATCTAGGCTGGTATGGTTGTTCATACAGCCTTGTAAGTATATGAGAACAGACACAAGGAACCATGAAGGTGTAAGTTTATAGGACTGTCCTGAATAAACTGAATGACCTGTTTATCTTTCAGACTTGTGCATCTTGAAATTAATCTGCATATGTAAGGCTTACACAAAATACCATTCATCCTAATTTAGGATGTAAGATGATATGAAAATCTATAAAAGTTTTCTACATAGCAGTGAATTTTTGTAAGATCATTTTGAAAACCATTGGTATGTGTTAAATCAGTTGAATTGTTATGGTTTAATAGTTTTCCCTTTTGTTTTAATTTAAATCATAGGAAGCACTAGCTTTGATTGAGCAAGTTGAAGCTGAACAAATTGCATTGTATCACAGTCTCAAAGAAGCTATGAGCAGCAAGAAAAAAAGCAGGACTCCTCCTCCTCCTCTATTACTTTGTAGATCACATCGCTGCATGACATTTAAACCAGCTCCGTTCTCTTCAGATATTCAGGTAATGTTTTTCATTATGATTGTGTAAGAAACAACAATACACAAGCAAGCAAAAGTTGTTTCAACAGCGCTATCTTATTTCACTCCTCTCTGTTGTTCTTGAGAGGATTATTTTATTCTGACTTAATTAAATATGCTTTTTTTTTTTGACCCCTGTGAGTCAATTGTGACTCACTGTTTTGATCTTCACATTTGCATGACACTATGTTCACCTCATGCTTCATGTTCCTTGGTGCTTCTCTCATATAATGTTTATTCTACTTGTAGAAAGCTCATTTTCTCATTTAGTGGCTGACATACTCCTAGTTACCCTCTGACGCAGTGCAAGGATGTTGCATCATGTGATGCAAGAAGGTACCACAGTAAAGACTCTGTTAATGAGGTGCTGAAGTGCCATAGTTCAGGTAGAAAAATCTGTTGAACATACAGAATCATGGAACTACTCAAGTCGTAATGGGTTTTAGAAGTCTCTAGTCCAGCCTTCTACTCAAAGTAGGGTTGGCTGTGAAATTAGAATGGTTTGCTCAGGGCTTTATCCAGTTAGTTCTGAAAACCTTCAAGGGTGGAGTCTGAACAGCTTCTCTAGGCAACCTGCTCCAACAGGCCAACCTGTTCATGGAAAAACTTTTTTCCTTATGCAGAGTTGGAATCTCTCTTGCTTTGATTTACGTCTGCTGTTTTTCATCCTTCTACCATGTGCTACTGTGAAAAGCCTGGCTAAATCTTCTTTATCACTCGCTTGCAGGCATTCAGGGGTAGGTTCCCCTGAAACTACCTCTTCTCCAGCTCAGTTCCCTCAGCCTCTTCTTGCAGGGCTAGTGCTCCAGCTCCCAACCATCTTGGTGGTCCTCTGCTATAATCTCTCTAGTTGTTCAGCATTTCTTATAACAATGGGCGGCAGGAGGGAAACTGACCATGGTATCTAGATGTAATTTAATAAGTGCAGAGCAGAGGGGAATAATCACATTCCACAATCTCTTAGCTGTATGTCTGTTAATACAGTTCAAGATGCTTTGAGACTGCTTTGCTGCCAGACACACCACTGGCTCATGTTCAGCTTGCTGTCTAACATGACTCCCAGATACTTTTGTGCTGCTCCCCAGCCTACCAGCCTGTGTCCTTGCAAGGGATTCTTCTTTCCCAAGTGCAAGACTTTGCATTTGCCTTTGTAAAATTCATGAGGTTCCTGTTGGCCCATTCCTCTGGACATTCTAGATCCCCCTGAATAGCAATCCTGCCCTCAACAATATCAGCTGTTCCCCTCAATTTGGCATCATCTACAAACCCGGAGAGTGTCTGTTCATTTTTTTCCTCAGGTCTTTGCTAAAGATATTAAACAAGGCAGGTCCCAGGATAGTCCACTGCAGTGGTACACTTATTACCATCCTGCAGGTGGATTTCATAGTGATTTCGCAAGCTTCTTCAAAATAATGTGCTTAAACCCAGTAGAAACTAAAATTGTGTTAAGAATGTTTCTGTGAACAGTGCTTTTGTAACCTGCAGTTTTATTGCAGTTCGATTGGGAAATTTAAAATAAATTAATTAGGGAAAAGTTCTTAATTTTTATTTCTAATGAACATTAAATTTTAAAACAATAAATTCTTTAAAGAACAATAGTTCATCGGTTTAATTTTATTCAATACAGTTGAGCTGATGTAACATATTTGGCCACTAGATAGCGCAATGCTATTATGAGTCTTGTAACTTGCTCTCAGAATTTACTAACTGGGTACTTACGATTTAATTAGCTGCTTAGGATAAATGGATACTTAGGATTTAATTAAACATATATAGTTCTTGTAATGGAAGTCAAAGTTGCTAAAATTTCCCGATCTTTAAATTGCTCATTTGCTGAAAACAATCTCTTCTATTTCAGTACCTCCTTCTGAAAAAGTCAGGATTCACTGCAAGAAAAATCATGTGTATTACAAGAAAAATATTTTACCTGTACAGAATTTTTATGTGTTGAAAAATGACTTAATCTGCCAAACCTCAGGTCTTTAACTGTCTACTGAAAGTAAATAGTTAGTACATTTTTTAGCAGAAGTTTAACGCAAGTTTAATATGTGTAACTTACTGAAATTCATCTTCCTAATTCTGCAGAGATGAAATAAAAATTAGTTTCCATGTTTGATCTTACTGGAAATGACTGAGCACTGATCCAGGACTGCATGCTCACATTCTTCCTTGGTTAAAGATATTGAAAGTATAGATAACATGCCCAATGGGATTATCAGCAGCTCAGTGGCATTAAAACCCCACTGATTTCAATATGAACTAAAACCATGGCTTGTTTAGGAAATATTACTGCATTACATCATATCTGCATTTCTGTTGCCTGCTTTTAGGGATATGTCCTCATGGCATTTGCTGAATCAGATCCTGATGTCAACTTTAGATGAACACCGTTGCAAGGATGAAATAACAAACCTAGATGAGTTTAAATCTACAGGATGACCTATAGAGTTTATGCTTTGGGGTAGGTTTGAGGTATAGGGTAGCTCAAGTTAGGAGATAACGTAATGGAGAGTCATCTGCTTTTATTGGCATTGTGGTACATCTAGTTGTCCAGCTAAATCAATTAATTAATGTTTCTAGTGCAATTAGACTATACGTTTTTATACCTAAGTTTGGGATTTTTTTCAGAGGCTGTTTTCACAAAATTAGTACATTCTACATAAGGAAAAGTTGGAAATACTATTATGTATCAATTCATTTTGTTTTCATTTTCTTCAAAGGTTTCGTGGTACAGTATTTTTGGCTCTGTAGCAGGAGGAAGTAATGTGAAAGTAAGGTTAAATAATGATAAACTTCGAAATGCAGGAGAACAGGTAAGACAGAGGTAAAATTCCTCTAGGTCATTCTCTCTCCCTTTAAAAAAATACCAACTTTCTCAGTGTATACATCTGACATCTTTTTTTAATCAGGTAACTGGCTAAGCCTTTGACAAACTTTTTGATCTTTATTTTAACCAACTGAAATTTTGCTAGGCTGAAGGCATACCACCCCCCCCCCCCAAAGTTCCAGGAATCTTTTTTTGAATAATTAATTAAATTATTCAAAAGTTTCATGTTAGACAAGTCTCTGTCCCTTGTGTTGTAACTCTGTTCTTTGAGCAATGTCTAAGAATTATAAAAGGAAAACAGATTATGTGATATATTTATAAAGTGTGCCTCAGATAGTACTCTTTCCAGGGATTAAAAAAAAAGGGCAGAAATTCTAAGCAGATATAAAATTTAATATTTTTCTTAATTGTGTAATTTCTATCAGCTATTTCTTCTTAACACGACCTTACCTTCCTTAATTCTGGCAACATGATAATATAACTCCTTCAATAATCTTCCTGTTCAGACATGATTGAGTTCTAAGTTCTTGCTCTTTCCCTTTCATGCTGTGAACATATGGTATGACAAATGATCACTCACATCTTTGATTACTTATGACTGATCATGTGACTGTCTGAATACTCTTTTATATTATTTCTCCATTACAGTTTGATGTTTTATTTTCTGAATTTGTTTGTGGGTTTTGTATTGTTTGTTTATTTTTTGTGTGTTTGGTTGGTTGGTTTGTTTTCTATAGTGTAGTTTTCTTCCTTTGGTGAAAATGACCACAATCCATCCAAATACGCTGCATTCTGGGTTTTAAGAAAGGAGCTTTAAGCTTTAGCTTTAAGCTTTAGCACATCCTCTTCAGTAAAGTTTTACCATAACCTCAGACCTAAGTGACCATTTTCATGTCTGGAAATCTTCTTCATGAAGAGTTCTCTTCTTTGCAGGGCAGGTCTCTGTTTTGCATTGTGACCACAATAATGATCTCAACCTCTTTTATTCCATGTTGCAAGCTTTCCTGGTTTTATGAGCAAGCTTTATACTAACACTGATAGACTTTTCTTTGATGACGGAGAGGAAATCTTTCCCTTTGTGCCTGTTCCCCCATCTCCTTCTCAAAAAGGAAGGTCTATAAAAAAAAGTATTTGTAGCTACTGGCAATAGAGGCTTTGATGTTATTCTTTATATTCTATTATCAAATCCAGGGAATCAAGCTTCCTGAGATGTCCAGTGAGCTAGTTTCTATATACCGTCCTGCTCCAGGTGGATTAAGTGTTTTATTGGAGACTTACACCTCACTGCTAGCTGTTCATACTGTGAACTTTCTGCAATCCATCCAAGCCACTGATTGTCCTAGCTCCGGCAGGCATAAGAGTTGCACAGATCTGTGGTTATCCATATGGCTCAGTAATAGAACTTCTGGTTGCTTTAGGATATGGGATATGCTTTTGCAAAATACTGATATGCAGACAAAGTTACTGTCTGCCTGCTCCATGAAAAAGGTTTAGAATTCTTGGTGGTAGAATGATCTATCAACCTATCAACATGAGAAAAGCTTGCTCTAAAAGGATACCTCAGACTGTCTTTCTTACACTAATTTCTGATCTGCTGGTTCAGCCCCAGCATTTGAAGGGATTTCTGTTGTTCAGAGGTCTGCTTATGAAGACCAGACAGTATTTGAGTAAGAGCACTGTGTTGATGCTACATTACAATGATGTTGTTTCTTGTGTTATGCTTCAGTCACTGTGTCAGTTTTCTTGTTTCAAGACTAAAAAGTTTCCTTTGCATTCAGTTGCCCTGGTTATGGAGGGGAAGGTGGAAAATCCTGTCAAGAGTGAGCTGTGATGTTAAAATGCGGGTAGAAAATTATTTGAAGGAAAAATGAAGAGAAGATTATGAAAATATGTTGTTTCTTTCACAAACTCCCAAGTAATGTTAATGGTGTTGAGAGGACCCGAGACATCCTCTGCCCATAGCTAACACATGCATGTGGTGTGTATGAAGGAGAGCCGTATGTTCTTTCTATAGAAGCACAGGTCAGGGCTAGAATGTTTCCAGCTCAATGACTGCAAGCATGCACACTTGCGTTATGCATGTGCAAATGGACAAAAATGTCTTAGAGAAACTCCAGGTCCTGGTACTTACCTGTTTTCTTTGGTTGTGTGCTCTGTATAGTCAACTGCATTCCAGAGAAAACCAATGCTTTTTTCCCTGTCATTTCATTGTTTTCTCTTTGTCTTCAAGAACCTAATATGACGTGGAAACATGATATGTCTGTTAATCTATGTTGTACTTTGATTGTATCCATGACCATTAAATAATATATTTAACAATAAAAGTTTAGAATTTGTGATTTGTTTTTGATATGTACAGTGTATGTAACCACAAAATATTTTTATTGGTAGATACCAGCTGATGGGAAAAGCCTCTTGGAAATACAAGGCTTAGAACCCAATGAGAAATACATATTTGCAGTTGCAGCATATTCTTCTGATGGAAAACTTATTGGTGATGCTATTGGGGAAATGACTAAGCCAATCCTTGCCTATCCACCTCTTTCTGTTACTGCTGTTCGAGCCTATCTAACTCAGGTAGGGTTAGAGTCTTTAATAATAAACCTATACTTTAACATGACTTAATTACTTGTTTCCTTCTGGTAAAAACTCAAGCTTTTCTTGACAAAAGCTTGATAGGCACCAATCACAATTTTAATGTAACAAATAGTACATTTGCGTGACTCTATTCTTAATTGGAAATTCCAGTTTAAGGGGAAAGATGTCTCTCAGCTAGTTTTCTTATCCCTGTTCCTGTTTTTCGATCTGTATTTAACTTCTTTTTTATAATTTATTTTTTTCATTTTTGTGATTGAGACAGAATGCTTGTAATCATCTTATTAGTCATTACAGTATGGGATGAAAAATGTGATTGAACTTACAAGGTAGCAAATCCAGTCATTTTCATATTGAAATCATTTTTGTAGTGTCTTATGGAAGACCACAAAAGCTCTGTCAGACCTTTATCTTATTTTTCTCTACTCTTAATGAAAAAGACTTAAACCAGATTGTGGCATGGGAAAAAATGAAATTGTCTGCCTCTATAGATCAGATCATGGGGCACAGTTAGAAGATTTCCTGAAATTTTCCAAAGGAGGAGGCATCCACATGAATTTTTCCTACTTGTGCAGCTCTGTTTACATCCCATTATAACAGAGCAGCAGGGCATTCTGCAGTATTAGCAAAAGTCAAATGAACATAAATGAAATAATACGCCTTCAAAAAATGCAGCACAATACCTATAAAGTATTCCACACTGTTACATCTTTGGTTAGCAATCAAGAAACTCCTTTGCCTTCTCTGGTGCTAATTCTGAATGCAAACTAATATTGGTAGAATCAGATTGCTACTACATGTGTTTTATTCAAATATGTCAGAATATTCTTACAGAAAAATAAATTTACAAGTTGGTGGGTTAAAAATCTTTTTTTATACTATAATCATATTTGGCTTGGTTATTTGATGAACATGGAAACTTGTTTGGTTTTCTTTTTTAAATTTTTTTGTAGGTAGCCTATCAGACTGGCAACTATACATTAGCCAGAGAGACATTTTCACCAATGTGGAATTATTTTGTTTCACATTCTACTCCACTGCCTGCCAATGCAGCTGTTATTTCTGCAAGGAGTGATTTGACTATAGCTGAAAACAGGTAACAAATTTAGAAAATAGTTAATTATAGGTATGCACATTTTATTTTAACGAGTACCAGGCTGTGAAATTTTGTTCAGACTTGCAATGTGAAAAACAGTCTGAAAAAAAAAAAAGGTGTGATACGTGTTTTAAAAATGTGGTGGTTTATAATTAGCAGAGAATTTCTGTTATTTATGGAACTGCTGTCATTTATACACCTAATTTGTGATGATGACATTTTTCTTAAGATAATCTGGAACATTTATGAAGTGGCTATTGATTCTGTGTGATTCATTTTCATATGTGAAATATGTTATCTGCATTGGGTTCTTGACTTTCCAACTACGGGAGCAGTAGAACTCAGAAACTGAAAATTTTGTCCAGAACACCACCCAAAATACATAAATACAAAATTGGTAATTTTGGTTTGGAATGGCTATATAAATCTGTTCATAATCTTTGAATATGCTGAAGTGCTTTAGAAGAGATATTTAAGATTAATCCATTTATAAATAAATTTCAAATGTTTAACCATAATATTATAGGTTTTTCATGATGACAAATCCCAGCTAGGAATTTCGTGGTTGCATTTACTGAAATTCAGTAGATCCAAATGCAAAAATAAATCAAACCTTAATTAATTCCCTGATAAAAGAAAGAGACTTTTATGAAATAGTAGACATTAAATACTATAATAATAAAATAAATTACTGTAAATGTTAGTCAACTGCTTATAATTTGATAATGAATTGACATCCAACATAACTGAACACAAATCGTCATCTTCACTTGTGTGGAATTCTTTTTAGATTAATCCTTTCATTAGGAAAGTTTTGGCAAGTTTGTTGAAGAGGGATGAGCAAGCTTTTCATCATCTTTTCATCATCATTTTCAGTTTGACAGACTGGAATAGTCTTGCAACCATAGTGACAAGCAGGAATCTTGTTGCATGTGTATTAATAGCTCTTGAATATTTCAAGAATTAAAGAAGAAATAAAGAAATAATTATTTCAAGAAATAGGTATTATGGGTATTTTCTAAAAGCTTTTTCAAGATACTTTCATTTCCACTTTACAGATAGAATAATTGGTAATCAGCTATTATGAGACATGTAATGTAGCTAGCATCTACTCTATATTGTTTTGATATAGTTGCCTCAGATCCCACGGTTTTCTCATGGTAATGCTCTTTGGATGCAAGCAGATTATGTAGGCTTGTGTGTGCCTTGAATCCTGTTACAGGAGAAAGTAATGTGTCTAAGCATACTTGTTATTTGGGGCTCAGCCAGGCCACTAGTGTGTATTCTCTCTGTCCTTCAAGTGCCACTATGAGTCTAATACTAGGCATACAAATTTACCAAGGGTCTTGGTGTTACATGCCATAAGAGCATTTGGGATTTACAGGCAGCCTGTGGATTGCATTGATGCAGGCAGATAATCACTAGACATCCTATTTCATGAGTATGTGGATCTTTTCGATCTATCCCTGGCCTAGGAAACAAAGCAGGAATGCAAGTCTGGTCACTGTGCTTGGGTTTTTTTCCCACTTGTTTTTCATTAATCTTTTTTCCTAAGCAGTTCTTTTGTATTGTTTTTGTGTTTTTGGTTTTGGTTTTGTTTTTTTTAAGCGCATACAGCTCAAGAGATAACATTTGAATGAAGCTGCTTTCAGATAAATCAAATGAAGACAGGAACTTTTAAATAGACGGGCAAAGCGGTTTCATGGATTTGGCTTTTCTGACAGTTATGTCCAAGCATTTATTTTTTTTTAATAAATTTTACGGAAGATTCTCAAAGCTGCGGTATCAGATCTGAAACGAGGCAGTTTCAGTTTTACTGATCGACAGCCAAGAAATTAGATAGGCTAGTTTGAAAGCGCATAGGACCTAAAGAGACAGTAGAGGGAGCTGGAAGGAAAGAAAACCTCTTGTTTTCAGCCGGAAGGCCTGTTAATATCTTGGTAATGTCAAGTTATGTGAATGCGCCTATTTCATCTATTTTTTTTTGAGTTTCAGTCTCTTTTAGGAAATACAGCCGATGAGAAGGAGGAATTTGTTTCTTATGCTTTTAAATTATAGGACTTTTCCTGTTACAATATTTTAAAAAAATGCAATGCCTCCCTATCCCTAGTGAAGAAAAACAAAACAAGAA
Organism: Coracopsis vasa; assembly: GCA_026283785.1. Lineage (NCBI taxonomy): Eukaryota > Metazoa > Chordata > Aves > Psittaciformes > Psittacidae > Coracopsis > Coracopsis vasa. Next base: position 19,865 of record JANHGB010065255.1, on the reverse strand, counting down.
AGAAAACTCACTAACAACGAAAAAGCATGCAGAAGAAAACAGGTTCTTTTGAGACTTGTAATATAGGGAACCAGTGATGAAAAGGAGTCTGTTACTAATACTTAGTAATGGACTTCACAATTGCTTGTGTCATTGCCAGAATACAGAAAAAGGCTGTATATAAGGAGACAGTTAAATAAGCTGTAGCATAGCAAGTTCTCAAAGTAAGTTTTACTTACTTTGAAATTAGAAGAAACAACTAAGGAAAAGCCGTTTTAGGATTGTAGAAGGTGGACAAAAAGTTTGAATAGAAATCTTTATCCCTTTTATTTATATTAGAAATGTTAAGCAATTTTTTCAGGTTTATATATAAATCTTATTTCCAGAAGTAGCAACAGTAAGCCTTTTTGTCCAGTTTCAGGCATGCGATATCTGAACCATCATTAACATGCTTTTGCCATTCTTTTGCTTTTTTATTTTGTAGGTTACGTTTTGAAGCTCTATCTCAGAATTCTCTTATTACCTTGAAACTGTTCCTGAGGAGTATACTTGTTGTTTGTGACATTAATGTCATGGAACGAGCACTCTTCTGTGATTCCATCTGTTCCCATGAGATACTTTATAAGGAACAAGTATGTGTGTCTTAAAATAACACGCTGGACAGGCTGAGAACATTGGGGCTGTTCAGCCTGGAGAAGAGAAGCTGAGCGGAGACCTCATAGCAGCCTTCTAAGTATCTGAAGGGGGTCTACAGGGATGCCAGAGAGGGAATCTTCATCAGGGATTGCAGTGTTAGAACAAGGGATAATGGGTTCAAACTTAAACAGGAGAAGTTCAGGTTAGATATAAGGAAGAAGTTCTTTACTGTGAGGGTGGTGAGGCACTGGAGCAGATTGCCCAAAGACGTGGTAAATGCTCCATCCCTGGCAGTGCTCAAGGCTAGGCTGGACAGAGCCTTGAGCAACATGATCTAATGTGAGGTGTCCTTGCCTATGGCAAGGGGGTTGGAACTAGATGATCTTAAGGTCCTTTCCAACCCAAACCATTCCACGATTCTGTGATTTGATTTTACTTTTTAATCAGCTTTATTTCATCATTGCAGTGTAAATGTTGCAATGTACTAATCCTGTTTACAGAATATTTAATTTTCTGTGAGTTATCTGATCTTCCTTTCTGAAGTATTTGAGTAGCTGTTGGTTATTTTGTATCCTGATGGGAAGATGGTTTCTGAATCAGTTATTGTCTAATCCAAAGCCCACTGATTCCAACTGAGGAAGGATTTTCCTTCACTTCAGTGGTGGTAGACTACAATTTAAGTATTAAGTATAATAATTGTTATTTTTGTCCTACTAAGATGCATCTTAGATTTTTAATTTTAAAAATTTCTGCTATTTAATACATATATATTTTATTAATATAGATGTCTATCTAATTATATTAATTTTAATACACTAAGCTTCTTTTATCTTATTTCAGACTTTCATATAGGATAATGGCATGTTAATGACACAAAAGCTTTATTTTTTTCTTTGGATAGTCAAGCTTTTCTTCTGTAGTTTTACATTCCTATTTCACTCTTTCTTTGCTGAAGTACTTGTCTTGTAAAAATCTGAACAGTCGATTACTCAGTGACTTTACTGGATCTGCTAACACATGCAAGAACTCCAGCAGATAGCTGGAAGGGATAGGAAGGAGTATTTATACTTCCCTCACCTACTCTGAGAGTTTAGTATGTGAAATTTCCACTCCACACAGGTTGAGGTTATTATCTGGGCTTTGTAGATTATATGGGCAAATTCAGAGGGCACAATTAGGTGATTTCCTTTACAATCATGTATAATATTGGTTTTGTTCATATACTTCTAACAGATGTCAATGTAAATTCATTTTTAAACTTTCATCTTACTTGCTCCTTACACTGCTTTTTAAACTGCAATAACGTGTCTTCTTTTACTCTCAAATGATTTAGAACAACATAATTCATATTTGAATCAAAATGTGTTTTTCTTCTACAGGTTGCTAGATTAGCAGAATGTGAAAAACTGACTGTGGCAATTGAACTTAGCAATTGGTTGAATGATGCAAGTTACACCCTACAGTCTGTTGTACAATGTTATGGTCTCCTTGCTCCAATTATTTATCACAAGATTTCTTCAGTGCCAGTAGTTCAGGTGAGAGCAATTTAAGGCAAAGCACCTGGCATCTAAGTCCTGCAGCTACAGTGATTCAAATTAAACTTAGAATGGAGGGGGAGAGCTAACTATCTAGGCTTTGAGTTCCTAGTAGCTTCTGAAAAGTAGCTCTTTCTGAAAGAAATGCCTTTTATGATTTTATATGTTCACAATACATATGTGTTCCATGTAAGGTGTACAGATTCTGCTTTTACATATGCTAAAGTAGCTGCAGAATATCAATTGTTTCTTCAGGACAATTTGTTGGTATTTTTAAAATAGTCAAGTAACTTCTACTTGAATGCTATATGCAGATGGCAATTTTGAGGAAAGAAAAGCAGCATTTGCTTATGGCTTTTTTTGGAATGTTTACTTCATATACAGTTTTTATCTTAAATAAGAAGGCTATTCAATATTTTGATAATGTAGTCTTTAGTTTTCAGGCATGTGCTCCTTTCTAGAAGCAAGCACCTTCTTTTTGAAAACAGAGTACCTGAATCCTATCCTACCATTTCTGAAGCAGCAGATGTGGGGGTTTTTAGATTCAATAATGATACAGTAGAAATATGCAAATTTCCCCCTGTAATTATATAGTTTTTCATGAAGCAGCAGTAAGAGCAGATTTGCCTTATGATGTAGAATGAGGTGACTGCAGTGCAGGAAAGGCACAGATTAGCAGCATCTGAACATAGCAGACAGAACAAGGTGTTGATAGGAGGATCCAGTGAGAGTCCAGAGCAAGTGAAGTTACTGGGCTGGCCTATGGTCCATCTAGGAGGAAAAAGCAGGAGCTTCAGGAGCTGGAGCTAGAGACTGGAGACAAGGCTACAACACAGATCCATTGTCTATCTGGGAGACAGGACTGAAGACCAGCACAACAATACCATAGCTGAAGCAGGGACTGAAGGATTGTGTCTAACCTTAGCTGGGGCTCCTGGGCCTCTGGGGAGAAGGTGTGAGAGGAAGTCCCAAGTGAGCCTGCTCGGGGAATTACTATTGGGGCATTCAGGGCCCTGAGAAGTTTTTAGGAAAATAACAATAGATCTATTTGCATACAGGGATAGTCTCTCATTTAAGAAGTTTTCTGTGATCACCTGCTAAAGACACAGCTAGCCACTGGAAATGGCTCATGTTTCAGATTTCCTATTTAAAGGGAAAAACAATTTAGTCACATGTTATTTTCATGTCTGATAGACAGAAATGGGGGAAAGAAATCTTCTATTTTTAGAACATACTGGAAACTTTTTCTTTCATTTAAAATTCTGACCAGCTCAATATATTTTTAAGCATTCCTCTACTAGGAGGATGTCATCTCACTGAATTAAGTGTCCTTTGATTTCATATTAATTAAATCAGCAAAAAAATTTAATACCTGTGATTTCATGTGAACATGTAATTTATTCCAAAGGGCTGTGGTTGAAACCTTGACACAGTTAAATTAAATGGAAATTTTATTATTGGCTTTCATAGAGCTAGCATTTCATCCTGTCCGTTAGATTTCCATGTATTTTTGAAGTTCGCCATCAAATACAATAGGCCATACAGAGGTACAGGCTTGTAAATGTGTTGCAGACTCCAGACTTTGTTTTAACCCTTGTATTTGCAGATCCTCATTAAGTGCTTGGCTGTCCTTCAAGAAATTCCAAGGGCTACTTTGCAGAGGAGGCAGGCAGGATGTTATGAAAGTATTCAGCATATGATAGCTTGTACTTCATTTTATACAGCAAAGGTATGGTGTGTGTTGTTGTGCCTATAACTTGGTTTAAGGTACGGCTCATGTCATTTAGAGAATAAAAAAAAAAGTGTAGCACACTGGCCTTCAGAGTGATATCTTAGAGAAGTGGCATTCTTAAATGGTGAGGGTACAGAAATATTTGTCAGTATCTTTCAGTGCATTTTACATAATGACATTTTGACTTTTTAATAGAATTGAGAACTTTTGTTTGTTCAGAAGATAGACTGTAACTATTAGTCCACGACATGAAATCTGAATTTTATATCATTGTGTTTATTTTTACATTTAAGGTAGTACTATTTTCAATAAGGCCTATATCTAATATATAAATTTACAAGTTTATTTACTCCAAATAGGCCATATTGTAGTTCTAATCAGATTACCATATCTGTCTTATTTGCTAATTAGATACAAGAGACTTTATATTATTCGGTCCCACATGCTGGCAGGTACATAAACACCTTGACTTTTAGCAATAACACATATCTGTAGATTAAATCTATGATTCAGATACCAAATCTGTTTAGTGAGGTTAGGAGAAACACGGCAATGGTAGGATTTTTATCTCAGGTGTGGAGACATGCTAGATGATTAATGTACCTGCCATGATAAATGTACGATGCTGAAACAGTTAGCTTTTCTCCAGGTTTTAGTACACCTTGGCTATGAGCTCATAGTGAAGCTGAGCTGTGCCTGATGCTTTGAGGAATTCCCCTGTGTTGGTGATCCCTCACCCTGGTTTTTATAGCAGCTAGATATCTGTGCTCACTTCACAAGACCGAATCAGTATCAAATACCCTTAAAAGTGCACTGCAAGAAGACCCAGTTTTCATTCTTTTTATAAAGATGTGTATTTTAAGCCTCAGTCCTGTCATTTCCTTTGTATTGATCAATTATTTCATAGCTGTGAGGGCAGTGTCAGGGTACGATGAGGGCTGGGAAGCTGGGAGCCAAGGGCAATACTGTGGCTGGCAGAGCAGCATCCGGCAGTCAGGTTCAACCGGGAGTGTAGATCATCGGGTGAGTTTGTTGTGATGAGGCTGGTCTGAGTTGAAGCTGGGAAGTCAATACACAGGTCAGGATCAGGTCTAGTGAGGGTAGCTAGGGTCAGACACAGCCCAGCAGTCTATTTCCATAGTGATGGGAGCAGTCTGAGGTCAAGCTGAGGAGTCAGTCCATGGGTCAGAAGTCCAGACCAGTGAATGCACTGCCAGGCCCAGGTGTTGCTTGGAGCATGCTGGAGACCAGCATTCCTGTCGCACAGGACCTGGCAGGGATGTTAGGCTCAGGCCTGAGCTGAAAGGAAGCTCCTGGCCCGTGGCAGGAGGGCTCAAGTGAAGGCTATCAAGGCCAATAAAGCCTATTAAGAACCTTTAAACCTTGATCTAGTGTTCACTTGTTGTTGGATTCCCCAGCGAAATGACTGTCTGCTGGTACTGATGATTTTTTTTTCCTTGGAGATAGCATTTCAATAGAATGGCATACAGAACAGCAAGCAGAGTAAGTAAGCAAATGCTTCTGATTAATCCATGGTATATGGTTTTCCGTTGAATTACAGTCATGCCATGTGCTGTATTTATCCTAAAATAATCTATATACTTATTTTGTATACCAGAGACAAACAACCTAACATTATCTTGCAAATAGTGGAAGCACTTTGGCCTTTAGAGCTCTATCTAAAGAAGATAAAGCCATATAAGAACATTCCTTACGCTGTTCATTTATAAATATCATGATTTAAAAAATAAATTTCACCACTTCTTTCACTAATACAGTTGGGATTTTCAAATGTGCACTTGATACCAGAAGTAAATGAGGATCATTTAGTTGCCCTTTATATTCTTTGATAGCAGTACTGCCTGAGAACAGTAAGAATGTCAATCACAGCAATAGATACTTCTGTTTAAATCTTTCTATTCTCTGAGGGATAGGTTAAGCAGAAGTAGAAACATAGATGAAATTTCTGCAATTCCAATTATTTTACAAGGCCTATAGTGCTGGGTTTTTTTTGTGAATAGAAACTTAAATATTGAGTAATTAATTTCTAATATTCATGCATTTTGACAATTATAAGTAGACAATAATGAAATATTGCATGTTATGTAAAACAACAACATATAACGGATGATTCTTTAATAGGTACTGCGTTCATGGAAAGAATATGAACTAGCAGTAATTATCGTTAACTACGGGAAAAAGTTGTTGAATTGCTCACCAACCTCACTCTGCCTGTCAGGAGCTGAAGAATCACACTATGACAAAGATTTTAAAGTAATTGCTCTGATTTTTATTCTTTCTTTTAGCCAAATTTTGTATTCTGTTTTTTTGAAGACTACATTTTTAGTTTTTATTTTAGAAGTGATCGTATGGAATAAGAGTCTCCTTGTAGAATTAGAGTTCCAGTTGCAGGTTGCAGTGGGAACAGGGTCTCATTGTGTTGAACTGGAGAGGGGTTAGCAATATTGCACAGCCATGAGGATCCTGCATATATTTATAAAAGCATCCCTAACTGATTTTCACATATAGCTCCCAGGAATGCTTTATTAGACAGAAAAGATAATTAAGAAATTGTGTAACTAAAGAAGAGCAAAAATATCCCAAATAATGAAGAAACTTAACCTCTCAGTTTATATAGCAGCTGCTTGAAACTGAGTCCTAATAAGAGAGTAAATTAACAATTGTGTAGACTGAATAATATTTCTCAGTGTAGGAAGAACTTTCAACCTCTAAGGCCTTAATACTTAAATTACACAGAGATGGCGGAGGTCATGAGGATTTCCTGCAACTTGAAATCAGAGTAAAGTGTTGATTCTCCATACTTTTCTGTCTGATTTTTCTTTAAATAATTTTAGAAGATGTTTTAATGGAGGGGAGATTTGAAAAGGAGAGGAAAGTAGCAATAGCGGGAGATGAAGAAAGGAAGCAGTGTGAGCATGAAACGCAGATGTATTAAAGAAAGGGACAAAAAGTCAATCAGCTTACAGGAAAGAGTTTCTGTAAGAAAATTTGTAGGATCCAGGACAAAATTTTCTTCACTGTTTATTGCCGAGTTTGTTAGCTACTCACAGGTTCATAGCAAAAAATTGCAAGGAATCTAAGATCATAGGAACAATTTAATACCTAGAGCCAAGTAGGGCTGACTGAAAAATTACATTTTCACTGAAGTGAAAAAAAAAAAAAAGAACTTTCTTTCCAAAGGAAGATTTTAATTTCTGTAGGCAGTAAATAATCTACATAAAATTATTTTTTCTCGAAACCAACATATTTTGTCAAACAATCTGTTCAAATATGTTATTGTAGCATGTGGGACTTCCCTAAAAATCTGTTTGGCAGCAGAGCAACTTCACTTACTCCCTTAGAGATAAGCAAGAATGAAACATGGCCAGGTTTTTGAAGACGTACCAAAAAATTCATGAACGTCTATTTTATTTCACTTTAAAAGAAAATAAAGCAATGCTGATGAGTTTATCAGATACAGATTTAGAAGACTTGGGATCTAGCCTACACTCCACTGTTGAACCGCTGGTTTTAGTTAGGTAAAAGCTAAGTTTTCATAACAAAGTATTGGGTATTTCAGACCACTTCTGCAAACACATCCCATTTAGCTGCAATGAAAAAAGCAACAGAAAATCTAGATGCTCTTGAATCACATCTCCTCAAACTGACAAAACCAGGTGGGTGTACTATTAAAACACTTCTTACCTTTTTTTTTTTCTGTGGAATTTTCTGTGGTTTATTTGTAAGAGTTATTTACCTAAGAAGTACTTTTATTTCATATACCTTCCATACTAAATCAACCAAAATAATAATTTCAGTCTTATATATGCATGGTAGCAATGTGTATAATGACTTTTTATTAATGTTTTTCATAATTTCTTCCAAAACAGTCATTCCTTCTTAGAAAGGAATGGTCAATTTTGTTCTATTCTGCAAATATGTATGTTTTCCCAATCTGTGTAAATTGGGTTCCATGTTATTTATGCTTGTTTTATCTTCCTAAATCAGAAAAAGTAGTGGAAAAGACCTTTGCCCATTTATAGCATGTCTTACTATCGCTATCAGTGGTAGCAGTAATGACCACTGCAGGAAATTTTAGTGGAGAAAAGGCTTACTGAAGAAAGTTAACAGAAATTTTCCTTTTTATGAAGGAATGCATATGTATTGATGTATACTAACATTTAACTATCTTGTAACTCTGTTGAATTCTGTTGAATTCTGTTAATTGAAAATCACATTGATTACTTAATAAATTATCTTAATAATTATCTTAATAAATTATCTAAAATTTAAATTATCAAAAAGTTAAAATATCTTAGAGTCTGTATTAAGCACAAGTATTTTCAGGCTAAAGTTCTACCAAGGTTAGATAAATTAAAAAGCATGACTTATAAGGGATATTTGATTAGAACTTAGACCATAGAGCCACTACTAATCTTTTTACATTGTATTTACATGGCATTTTGTACTTTTTGGTGCCTGGATAGAATCACAGAATAATTTAGGTTGGAAGGCATTTCTGGAATGTATTTATTCCAACCGCCAGATCAAAACAGGTACAATAAGATCAGGTTGATCTGGGACTTGACCAGTCAAGTTTTGAATCTCTCTGAAGAAAGATTTTGCGATTTTTACAGGCAACCTCTTCCTTAGTTGACCACACTTATGGTTAAAAAGGTTTTCTTTATATCTATTTCAAATTTCCTGATTTCCAGCTTGTATCTATTGCCTCTTGTGCTATCCATGAGGACAGTCTGTCTCTATGTTCCATATTCCTCCTATTAGGCAGGTGTAGACTCCTCTTAGCCTTCTCTAGACTGAACAAATACAGTTCTCTCAGCCACTTCTTGCTTTGTCATAGGCTCTAGCTCCTTATCATCTTGGTGGTCCTTCACTGGATTTGCTCCAGTATGTCAGTGTCTTGTACTACAGTGCTCAAAACCAGACACAGTAATGTAGGTGTGGTCTCACCAGCGCTGAATAGAGTGGAATAGTAATTTCCTCTGACCGGCTGGCTATGCTGTTTTTGATACAGCCCAGTATACAGCTGGTCTTTGCTACAAAGAGACACTGTTGACTCATGTTCTACTTATTGTCCATCATCTCTGTAATGCATTTGTCTTAGAAGAGAAAGAAGAAAAAATCCTGCAATAAGGAGGTCTAAGAGTGACACAAAAGTTCCATTCATCTGTGTATTGATCATTTTTTGCTGCTGACATTGATGCTGGCATTCCTGTAGTATAAGTTTCAGAATGACTGAATTCTGTTAGTTGAAGATTATGTTGATAACTTAATAAAATGGCGTTTCATTCTTACTTAACAGAAACTTAAATTAATGGCTTGATCAGTTAGAGAAGAACACATTTTCAGTAAGTGGCAAATACTTGACAGTTGAAGTCTGCTCTGTTCTGAAATAGCATATTTGTCAATAAGTTTTGGGATACAAATTGAAGAAGTCTTTTGCTGAGGCTGTGCAAAACAAATTACAGAGCTTACAGCAGCCCTTACAAATATGTATAAGTGATTAAGGACAATGTGCACAACTTCAGGGCATGATGTTAAAAATATTGTGGAAAAAAATTTTGTTATAAGAAATCCTTAAAAGTGGATCAACGTTTAGTATTCCACTGATGATAGTCTACAAGAAAAATGGAAAGGAGATGAATCTGCCTCTTTCATAAGAAACTGAAAAAACCCCAAACTATTTCATACACAGTACAATTTAAATTCTGAAATTTCAAATGTTTTCCCATGTAAAAAATTTTGGGAGGTATTATTGTTTGTGAAAACACTCATTTGAAGCAATGTATTTTTGAACTTGTCAAATAGGACAGAGTACTAATAAAAGGTGTGACTTGTCCTAAAACGAAGATTTTAAGAAATATCTACTTGTCCTGCTGATTGCCATGCTTTACTGAATATCATTTGCATTCAACAGACTTCAACTGACTGCTGCCACTGAAGGGTGTAGTTATTGATCCACTATCACAACTGGTTGTTTCAGAGCGCATTTTTAACCTTGCTTTTTCCAGGGACTAGCTGCATTGATCTTTCTCACTCACAGAACTTGCCTAGAACAATGTTTAGGCCATGTTTCTTTATTAAGGCAAAATATCAGCTAGCACATGTAACATCATTCTGGTGCTTATCAGCTGGTAACACAACTGTTTTTAACTCTTTGAAGCTGGAATCCAAGTTATTGTTCTCCTATATATTATATATACTACTTGTGTCTATATGTTGTATATATTATGTACACCTCTATCTACTATATTATTTATGGAATAGAATTACATTTGTATACATACATTTATATAAATATTTAGATGAAGAAAAAAAATATTCCTTTGCCTACTCATGCTATCTGTATGCCGAGCATGTATGTAAGCATTAGCCACTCATAGCATCATGTTCAGTTCATACTGTATAGCTTTAAATACATTTTGGACATGTCCTCACTGCACATCCTTTGTTAGACCTTTGTTAGACCCCTGATCATTAGTCTAGTACCTAGTTCATCAGTCACATCTGTAAGCTCTTCATTATTTAAGTGACATGGCTCCTTATGTTGAAATTAAATGGCAAGCATTTGAATTTTTCTCTGGATGACAGTGAGAGACTTAAAAGCAAAGTGTGCTAAAGAAGGATTTTCAGAGGCTTCATTTGCGATTCCAGGTAGAGCTTTTATTGCACATTTTCACTGCTTGTCATAATGGATTTAATTTGGTTATTGATGTAGCTCGTGGATTGCAGCTTACAGGAAGGGAAGATCCTTTGTTACTCCACCCTGTAATTTCATGTTGGACATCAACAAGTGCTTATCAAGAAGGTAGGATAATTGATGTATGCTTTATTTGTAAAGGCTTCTTTACTTCAGAAACTTGCCAGTAAATCTATCTGATTCTTGCTTGGAATAAGCTCTTAGAAACTCTCTTTTTGTTTTCTTCTCAAGTATACAAAATCAGGTGAAACAAAGCTTAAAAAAATTCTTATGTAGTCACATTTAGAAGTGTTTGAAATTCTTGCAATGAATTATTTTAGATGCTGATGTTAATTATATAAAATATTAATATATTAAATAATTAGAACAACTTTTATTTTCTAGTAACCTTAAGAATGAGCTCATTTTAAAAGAAGTAGCAAGTTTCAAAGATTCTGTTTGTGTGGAATGTTCTTTTTAAATTGAAATGCCACATTTGAACATGAAATTATGTTACTGAAAGAGAAATTCACAAAAATCCGAGTACACTTATATTTTTGAAATAGGATTTAAAATTCTGGTATGTGGACTTTGCTACTGTCTTTTGTTTAATACCAGTATTCAAAATAACAGTGGTATTTTACAGCCTAGCCTGTAATATTAGTGTAGTTTTCAGATAGGGTAAATACTTGTTATCTCTTGGTGGTAAAAAATTTGAAGAGAGCCAAACAGTAAAAGCAGTTTCCAAACAATGAAAAAGCTGCCTAAAATCTAGCAGCTCCACTGCTGCAATGAGATCTACGTGATGCTGGAATACTAATGTGTCTGTCACTGAGAAGGACAACCTAAGTGAATAGGATGCAGTTACTTTGTTATACTTGCTTTATTTTTTTCTTCAGAATTTCAGGCATATGTACAATTGGGCATTGTTTTTGCACTACATACTGCATGGTACAAAAGTAGTTCCCAACCTGGTTTCTCAGTTCCTAGAATTTTTGTCATTATAGGAGTGTAAATAGAGTAAACTTTTTATTCTGGCTGCGCAGTCACAGTAAGTATTTAGCAACTACTATTGTGTATCATGACCTGTCTGATTTTGGTATCAGTATGCCTCTTCATCAGCATGCAACATGACGTGTGTGCTTTGAGACTGTAATTATAGCTGAATTCAGAAACCTTAACAGCATAAGTACAAAACCTGTGTTAATTATTTGTTACTTTATTGCAGTGATAAAATTCAGAAACAATTCACGTTTTCTTGAGTTCTTTGTTCAAGTTTTGCATAAAATCCTGAATGAAGAGAAGTTTCAGTGTGTTCTGGAATGGACAGAAGATGTGCAAGTGTACTTGAAAAGGTAGATCTCTTATAGTAGTAGTGAAAACTACTACTTAGGTTCACCAGTGTCACAGTTATAGCAGAAACTGTAAACTATACCTGGTAGAAGACCCATGTGGAGCCATTTCCATGGCTTTTAGTCTTCAGAAGTTCCATGAACAGCAAGGATTATATACCGGCAGAAAATACTGTACTGTGACCTAATCGTACATGGAGACTTCGCCCGTGGCTGCGTTTGCTTGAAAGTCTTTTCTACCACCAGTGATTTCCAGGATTTTCCTTTTCAGAGACACCAGTTGGTAATATGTCAATTTGCCATATTATTATGAGACAGAGGGTTAAGTTAGTATACCTGGTTAAATCAAAAGCAAACTGATCAGGGCCTATTGTAGTGTCTAAAAAACTTCTATACCGAAAAGATGAGTGGAACCAAATTGTAGACACTTACCTAAAAGGATCCCAAAGAAATTTAACTATAACTGTAAAAACTGCACACCAGTATTTCTAAACTTTGAAAGGCAAATAATCAAAGAAAAGGAGACATAGGTAACCAGAACTGCTGTTACAGGAGACCAAAAAAATTGGACATGAAGAAGTTCTTTGAAGAATTCCAAAGTAGATTTTGTGTAATGAAGAAAGCTGTTATGTTTTACTAGGAGATAGGAAGGTGAGATAGTTGTTACCTGTAAATTCAGACTTCTAAAATAAAGATGGAAAATGAGCACTTCCTATTTTCTGAAAGGGTAATAGGAAAGAAAACCTGCTGAATTTAAAACTCCCAGTGAAATAGAGATTGCATGTGCCCTACCTATTCCCAAAGATAACCTGTTAACTATGAAAGGAGTTTAGCATGATGGTGATGATGATGATGATATTAACATTTTTTGTTTGTCAGGAGGAACGACCAACTTCTCTGTATCAATGGAGTTTCAACACAAGGAAAAGGTTCTCCCAAAGGCACTAAAGTGAGTTAGTGTTTCAGAAAGTGAATTTTATTTTCAAGGAGTCACTTATGTCTTTACTGAGCAACAACACCATAAGCATTAAAATAAATTTTTAAACACTGTCTCATTAAAATCTCAGCAAGAGACAGAGAATCATAGAATCATGAATGCTTTGGGTTGGAAGGGACCTTAAAGATCATCTAGTTCCAGCCCCCCTGCCACAGTCAGGGACACCTTCCACTAGACCAGGTTGCTCCAAGCCCCATCCAACCTGGCTTTGAACGCTTCCAGGGATGGGGCAGCCGCAACTTCTCTGGGCAAACTGTGCCAGTGTCTCACTCACAGGGAAGAACTTTTTTCCTAATACCTAATCTAAATCTCCCCTTGTTCAGTTTAGAGCCATTGTCCTATCCCTACTTTGTAAAAAGTCTCACATGCATAATTATTTAAAGTTGGGATGCAAACTGTAATCTTCAGCTCACCTCTGCACTCCTAAAACCAGGAAGAAAATTTGGCATGGGATTTATCTTGAAGACAACAACTATGAGGAATTTGAGATGTCTCAGAGTAATGGATTCCAAAATCAATGAAAAGTTGCCTTTCCTCAAATGCCATTAAAAACTCAATGTGTTAATAAGAAATGCATTGGGTACTGTCAGATTAAGAAAAGGAGGCCAGTTCAGGTCTTTTTATACAATATGTTGTACTTACACTTTTTTATGAGTAGTTGTTCATGATTAACTCTTTGTGCAGGTATTGTAATTGCACAATAGGGTTATGTTCAGAACTATTTTAATATTTATGTTCAGAACTATTTTAATATTTATGTTCAGAACTATTTTAATATCTTTTGCTTTTATTAGAAGGTAAAAATAATCTTAAAGGATTTGTATTGTTTTGGAGGAAGAGTTTTCTCACTTCTAAGCCTCTAGTAATGCTATAATACTGCTAGCATCTGAGATAGATTAGGGAAAAGGTTTTCTGTCTCAGTTTTTGTGTTGCAAAGTTTTGCTATTTATAATAATAGAAAAAGAACTACCATTTTTGAGATGAAAACCACTGGCATATGAAAGAAAGTACCTGGGGACCTGGTTGGCTTCTTAGTATCAGGCATTTGACATCCCCTAGAAAAATTGTAAAGCTTACTGGAATGTTAAATATTTCTTTTGCTGTCTTATTTTGACAAATACCTCAAAGAAACCAAAGGCATCAACTTTGAAGAAACCAGGAAAAAAACCTTTGAGTCCTACTCAAAAAGGAGAGAGCCTTCGACAGTATCTCATGAAACATCTAAGCACAGAGAAATCTCCAGAAGCACAAAGGTAAATGAACATATGTTGTCAGGTTCATATACAGAACCAAAATATTTTGGCTGAAATTTAGTTTACAATTAAGTGTATATTATGAACTTTTTTCTATCAAAGGGATGAATTTGTGCACAGTCCATTTACTTTTCTGTTTTAATTTGGTATAAAATTGGCTTCCACTCAAGAGAACAAAATCTGTCTTATTTCTAGTTAAGAGAATAACTCTTGAAGATTTTGAAGTTTTTCTCGTATAATCAAAGACTTTATTTCAGTTGTGTTAGCCTGAGCATGTTGATTCATCATGGTGGAAAAGCTATGTCAATCTGCATACTATAACGCTTTTCAAACTGTGCTGGGTGGGGGGAGGCTTCTCTGTTAGATATTTTACAAAGAATGTTTGTTTCTGATGCTCAGGTAATTTCAGAGTGATTTTTGCCATCCTTTTGCTAGTCTTTTTGGATTATCTGTTCTGTAACTTCAGAAAACTGTTTCTTGATAGAACCAAATTAAAATTCATGTCTTCTTTTGGCAGATAATTGTATATATTTGGTTAACTCACTAATAATGGTAACTTCTGACCTAAATGAATTTGTCATATTAATTACCTGGTGCTTTGGTCACTTATGTTTCCAGCATTTAACAAGTGGAAAACTAGAAATATCTGAATACAAGCAATCACATAGCTGATTCTGGAAGTGTTTGTATAAGGAACCTCAAAAAAGTCTTCCATATACTATTTTCTAAATATAAAATCATAGAATCAACTAGGTTGCAAAGGATCTTTAAGATCATCAAGTCCAACCATTACCCCAGGACTGCCAAGACCACCACTAAACCATATCACTGAGGGATCATATCCATTCTGTGATATTCTGGAGCACCCCGGAATATTCAAACTGTACTGAATACTAAAGATTTACCTAAACAGTCCATTTTTCCTCGTCGACAGAAAAAACCACCTTAACATGATTTTTATGGCTTCCAGTGAAACGGAGTGTTTAATTTATCCTGGGCTTTTTGTCTTTTCAGCTACTCTTTCATATCCTACATAATAATATTGCTGTATGATATAATCAACATTGTGTATGGTATACTGTTCTGCCCACATTTTAAAGGTGGAAAACAGGCAACAAAAATAATTTAGATTGGTTAAGGTATCAGCTTACATTTCATAAAAAACTAAAAATGAGATCTGATTTGACTTTAGCATGGTATGTGTGCCAGGTAATACAGAGTTGTTTGATCTAGCAAAGAAACATAAAAAAATCTGTCTGCAAATTAAAGCCAGGCATCCAAGTTTGAAATAAAATGTTTTCTTCACATTGAGGGTGATTAGCTGCCGAAACACAGCAATAGAAATAATGATCCAAATTTATAGTATAATAGTAGAATCTCCATCTCCTGAATAGACTGAAACACATTGCATTTGTTATAATAATCTGTGTGGATGATTCAGGTACAAATAACTTCAGACACAGACCTAAACTTTTCCTAAGTGCTAAGTCAAATATCTCATTGAAGTTGGTAAAATTTAAGATAGGATTTAGCGTGTTATAAATGCGCTTACAATAGGGAAAGCACAATTTCTTTTCTTGACTACAGCAAAAATACTTTTACTAGAAATATGTCTTATTCTTCTGAGTTAATGCAAGTCTGTGGAGATGCAGTGGGATACTTCTGTGTATCCTTACCGTAATTTTCTTTTCTAGAGCTTCAAGAAAACACAGTTTCATTTTTTGTTACTTCATATATTTTGGTTTAGAAAATACGAGACAGAGTTGGAAAAAGCAGCTCGTCACACTTTAGTGGTACTGCTGAAACCAATTGTGAGTAATTACTTAGAAAAAAAGAAGTTTCGTCACATGTGTCTTGAAGAGATGCCCTGGAGGTCTCAGATGCATATCTATCTGGCAGTTGCACACTACAACTTATTTAAAAAAAATCTGGAAGAGCAATGCAACATTGAAATTTTTGGTTCGCAGCATCTGGACAGGTATATATTGCTGCATTATCATTGATTGCTATTAATATAGTTTATTGTGTTATTGTAATTGTGTTATTGTAATTAATGCAAACAGATCTGAATTACAGTCAGTTTGTCATATGAACAGTTCAGCTTTCCAATGGAAACTGGTTTAATATGTAACAAGTTCTGGCCAGTGACACGCACATCTTTGGTTGCTTGACTGGTCACCTAAAAGTTCAGAGATATTATATACTGTGCTATTTTTTGGTTCCTTGTAACTTTTGACCACCATTCATTATTTGTGATTCCTAAACCTTCTAAAACATAATCAAAACTCACTTTTGAGAAACTGTATTTATTGTATGTGTATTGAAACAAATTTTGATATTATATCTGGGGTTTTTATTGTACTTTCTTATTTTTCTCCCATTCTGCAGTTACAATATTTTGGATCCTGAAATATTCTCATTAAATAATTGTGGCACGATAGTGATGAGAGAAGCTGTAGAGAGCAGCATAACACCAACTTCTTCTGTAACTATAGAGACAGGAGTGACCAAACAACAAATTGGTAAGAACTTTCAACGGGTGCATAACTGGAATTAGCTTCAACTTTTTCTTTCTCTTAATTTCTGTGTTGCCCCCTATCATTAATTCTCCACATCAACTTCAGAAAAAAACTCATACCAATTTAAAGAGAAGATGTTTCTGGATTTCAGAAGTGCCCCTCCTATTTTCTCTTTTTGGCATACCTAATATAAACCAAGTCATAGTCACTAATGGGTCATTTACAATAACTCTGACCATTGCTTATTGTATGATTTGCTTTTAATCTAATGGTTATTCTTTATCCTATACTTTAGTAACAAGTTTATAACTTCTGATAAATTGATGGTATTAGCTTTTGTTTTGCAGAAGCCATAGAAGCCATAGAAGCCTAGACCTATTAAATTGATAATATTCCAGGTTATTCTAAATGCAATGATAATTTTTATAAGTTTCTATGGCTGTTAATTGGTCTATAGCTTCCTTTAGATTTTCTAACAGGTCAATAATTTCCTGGGTCATTCAGTAAGTCTTTCTTAAAATTATAGGCCGATGCTTATTATTGTCTTTCAAATTTTAAGTAGAATAGTTTAGGTTTTCTTCTCTACTGCTTGCTCCTTAATGTTCTCTTGTGGCGGAGGCTACCTCAGGATCAATTTTTTGTCTTCTACCACTTTTACTTCAGTTCTCTGTCTTTCAATTTGTCTGTTCTATTATCCCAGCTATTTTCAGTAACATCCTTTGAGGTTTCAACAGGAGACAACAAGCTCCTGTTTGTGAGAAGTGTGAAATATGGGACTTTCATTACCTTAGATGTGGGTGATGTAGGTAGTCTGCCTAGCCACCATAAATTCAAGAAGAAATCTCAGACCCTGGTCCTTTTAATAGCACCTCAGGGAATTCATTCTTGCCATAGTTGTAGAGGGCAAAATTCTATCATTCCTTGTAGGACTTCCCTAGGTAGGAATCAATCCTCCTCTTTGCCTTTTCCAAGGAGGAGTGACAAAAACTAGCAGTTGCATTTACTTGCTGTCTTTGCAACAGCTGACTTCTAGTTATACTCTTTTGTCTTGATGGTTGCAAGTCACTGAGAAGAGTCACAGAATGTTGCTGAAAACTAATGAAAATCCTGTGTACTACCACCTGGCTTTTGCAGCAATTCTGAATGAATTAATTTCACGAAGAGTGTAGTTTGCCATTGAGTCGAATACTTTAGCTTGAAATTAGCTTCTTTGTAAAGATATTACTGTATGCCACTACCGCGAATTTTTGTGTTTCTCCTTGGAAGATACTTGGTTTGAATAAAATTATGAAGCAATTCTACACAGACCACAGAATTTGATAGAAATCTTCCTTTCTTCCTTACTTCTCCTTTTAAGAGGTCTCTTTCAGAAAGATTCTTGGCAGCTTGCCACATGGTGATTTCTTCCTAAAACTTAACTTCCATGAGGGTTGCATTTGGCTTTGCGACTGAAAATTATTTGGTACACATTATTATTTTGCTCAAAATATTTTTTATCTCTGCTTCTCCCAATGCTTAAATAAAAGCATCTTATATTTTAAATACCATAACCTTATAAATATGATAACCTTAACATTGGCATTTCCTAACATTTAAGTATTTAGCTGCCATAGAAACATCCTAGCTGGCTGATAATATTTTCTTTTTTTGAGAACTTTAACTCAGTATTAACCATTAAACTTTTTGCTTTCAGGTAGAGATAAATCTTTTAAGCCCAGCGTTAAAATAAGTGGAACAAATACTCCTCGAATTCGAACCACAAATACAGAAACAGTCTCTTGTTCCCCCAGAGAATGCAGCCAGTTCCTGACAAATACCATTTTATTGGAGCATTTTGAAAAAATCTTTTTGCATTTAAAAAAAGCAGTGGTAAGATGTGCTTTCTTATTAAACATTTTACTTAGTAATAAGCATTACTATTTTCTATGCTAAAATGCCCCACACTTCAGAAGCTTCAAAAAAGCTTCAGTGAGAAAAAGCAAGGATTTCTCATCTTTTGCAAAACATTCGAGTACAATGTGTGAAATGTCAGGCATATCCCCTGTCATCATGTGTATTTCCAACATATAATAATTCATATAAATGTTGGGCTTTTTTAATTTACTCTTTGTAACTTTCCTTCTCGTGTTTATTAAATCTTTTTGAAAGTACTTGCCGACTTACCCTTCCCTTTACAGGATTTTTTACAGGTCCCTTTACAGTGAATGCCTCAGTAGTATATACAGCGATTGAAAAGAAATACTGACTACTCTTCCCACAAACTCTTCTAAAACCGAGTAAAACCACATGCATATGTGGTGTGAATTAATTCTTATTTTTTATTCTCATACCAAAAGCAACAATTAAATTCTGTTATAAATTAATGCTACTATGAAAATTTCCAAATTAAGGTTCTATAATGCTTTATATAAATTGAAATATTGAATGATCTGTTATTAAGGAAGATCAATAGACTGTAATTTTGAAAGATTACTTATTCCTAAACTTTTCAATAAAAGAATTAAGATTTTAATTTCTGTATTTCCAAATTATATTTTGAATGATATGCACAGGTTCTTGCTCACCGTGGTGGCCACTGGACATTGCTTCAAAACGCTTGTCGTGAGCTTTGGAACTATACTCAAGAATTACAGTTCATTGCTAACCGTTTACATTCCCAAACGGATACATTTCCAATTACCAGAGATTTCATTAGGAACACCATTTGGTTCCCTTTTTATTTGGCATCAGACATGATCATTGATATGATAACTGAACTACAAGCGAGTATGTCTCTTAAGGTAAAAAATATTTTTATGGAGAGAAGTATACTCTTTATTATCACATCTTCAGTAGAGACACATTTCTTTCTCTTGCATTATATTCTGGTATCTCCAAGTTATTCTCTGTAACAAGTTTTTAGAGGGTTACAGTATTTTCTAATCTTTATAATTTGATTCTGCCCTTCTACTCTGCTGTTGTGAGACCTCACTTGGAGTACTGCATGCAGTTCTGGTGTCCTCAACATGAGAAGGACATGGAGCTGTTGGAGCAAGTCCACAGGAGGGCCACGAGCATGATCAGGGGCTGGAGCACCTCCTATATGAAGACAGGCTGAGAAAGTTGGGGCTCTTCAGCCTGGAGAAGAGAAGGCTGCGTGGAGACCTCATAGCAGCCTTCCAG
>JANHGB010065252.1:3434-78135 GCA_026283785.1 Coracopsis vasa | reverse complement strand
AAGATAGGCTGAGAAAGTTGGGGCTGTTCAGCCTGGGGAAGAGAAGGCTGCATGGAGACCTCATAGCAGCCTTCCAATACCTGAAGGGGACATCCAAGGATGCTGGAGCAGGACTTTTTCATCACGGACTGTACTAATAGGACAAGAGGTAATGGATTTAAACAGGGGAAGTTCAGGTTGAATATAAGGAAGGAGTTCTTTGCCTTCTTTACCTTCACCTCTTTACCAGCGGTGAGGCACTGGAACAGGTTGCTCAAAGTGCTCCATCCCTGGCAGTGTTCAAGGCCAGGTTGGACAGAGCCTTAGGTTACATGGTTTAGCGTGAGGTGCCCCTGCCCATGGCAGGGTGATTGGAACTAGATGATCTTAAGGTCCTTTCCAAACCTAACCGTTCCATGATGAAACACCCCTGCCATGTATTTTGCTATCCTGATTTACCAGCAAAGATAATAATTTAAACCTTTCTGCTGTTTTGATGCTTTCCAAATATGTTAGGTGTAATTTTGAAACTTTTTTGCCTAATTTCTATCTTTATAATACTGAACAAGTAAAATCTAAGCTATAAATGGGGAAATGTTACCTGCTGTTGCTATTCACATCCTTAAAGATTAGTCCACTCTGTTCAGCCTGCAGACACCTTCTGAGTGGCCTTTATTACATGCTTATGCCATTGCAGAGGAGGTCTGTGCAGCTGATGGTGTGAGCACCTAAATCAGTGAATTGCTTGTACTCTGTGTCTTGTGCACCTGATCACAGAGTAGGTTTCAAGCTTTTGCAGTGAATTATTTGCCAGTGACCAGAAACACGATGCTGGCAACCTACTTCAAGTGACAGACTTGAGAATTTTTTGAGGGATAAATGACAAGATCATGAAATATATCAAAATATAGAACAATAATTAATTGTGGAGTTAAACGAATGTGAGATAAGTTCTTTGCTTAGTATGATTCATAACAAAGGTTTCATAAGCAAAGCTTAGCCTTATGCCCCTGAATTCAGAGTGTATTTATACAGAAGCTCTACAAGCAATACCATTTTTCCAAGCATGAGGAATTAAATGTGCAGAAACAGATGATGATGAGGTTTAATATTCCTGATACACAAGGGAAATTGCGTCTGTGTGACCCTTTAAGGCTTAGAAAGCCTGGTGTTGATAAGTCAAAAATGAAAACTGGAGAGAATATTTTGTAAGTGAATCTATTAACTCTAATGATGTATTTTATATGAATGTATGTGCAAAAAAATATAAAACTTATCAGTAGAGAAGACAGATAGGGCCTTGTTGTGAAAGCATTTTTATTTCATTAGATACTTTACAACTGAATATACATACAGAACTTCAAGTTACTCTGTTTCCTGTGATTTTAGCAGTAAAATTTAAATAGTTCCACTAGGAAAACACAGTCTATTTATTAAACATGCATCTAAATGTATCTATGAACTTGCAACCCTGCAACACTTGACCCACACACAGCACCAGCAGAGCAGTTATTTATGTTAAGAGGTAAACCTGCATTAGTCAGTCACCTTCTTAAACAAAAGAAAGCAAGCACCTCAGTTTTAAGGCTTCAAGTTTTAGATTTTCACAAGCCTGGCACTGCATGGATTAGCTGTTTCAAGGGTTATAATACTTGAATAGCTTATAAGACTACATATACCCTAGCTTTGAATGCTTCTTTGCAGGAGGTTTTAATCAGTCTGAGATACTTTGCCATTACATTCTTTCCCATTTGGTGATTTTCTTTTCCGTGCTTCATTCCCGTTAATTGGTTCCTCTTTTGACCCACAATTTATACCTTCTTAGTATTATTGATACTTGAGACAACAGATCTGTGCAGTATTTGAACCAGGCTTATACATGATCTTTAATCTTAGCTTAGTCTGCATCATTAGTGGCCCTGTTTCACTTTTTTTTTTTTAAATAAATAAGACCTATTAGCTATAAGCTGAGAAGAAGTTGTTTTCCTTAGCAGAAAACATGATGGCTTTTTTATCTTAAGAGAAAGGGAAGAGATAACAAAAATGCCTAGTTGGTAGGATTTTCATCCCTCACTTTCTGACTTGGTGAGGATTGTGTTAATAGTGAAGCATCAGACCTACCCTGCACCAGCTATGACAGGGGAATGAAGGGAGTGTTAAACTGAGCTAATTGCCTGTATTGTATGTGGTTGCATCTTTTCAAAGTGGAGGTAATTCACCTTTGGTACTCTCTTTTCCTAAGTAGGAGAGACGGTGGGGAATTCATTCACTATTTGTAGCAACTAACACGTTAAAAACACTTAACTAATAAATTTTTTCTCTCCCCTTTTATTTCTGCCAGGGAGACTATCCTGTAAATGGTGCCTTTATTTTTTTTTTCTTTTTGACTGCCACTTCATGTCACTTCTTTATTTGTCCAAATAAATACTTCATTATCTCGAAGTAATGCCAATCTCTAAAAAAAGAGATCTTCTTTTCATCTGCTGTTCAGTGAAGCACAAAAAAGTGTTCCCTATTGCTGGAACTGCTCCTCACTAAGGAGAATAAAATGAGAACTCTCACAGGCACTCAGAAATAATAAAAAGCATCCTAAACATTTGCTAGGTAAATTGTAATGCATTTATATCCGCCCAGCTAAAATTGTCACTACAGTTTTGATAATAAGAAATGCATTCTGATTTCACTTTATCTAGCTGAAGTGCTACATATTTGGATGAATTTGAATAGCTTTCATTGTGTCTTATGAGCATCTGGTTTTTTTTAATATGGCAGATAAAATAATTGAGAAGAACTTTTTTACTTTTTGTCTATGTCAGGCTTTCCTGTAATGTGAAATTATATTGCAGAGATATTTCTATTCTAAAAATGTTAACTTTGCAGGGATAATGTTACTTGAACACAGTGACTTAACTGCAGTGCCAGTGATGTTGACAGTAAGTCAGGAAAAAGGTTCATTTTATAATACGAGTCGGTGAAATACATTTTCACCCACATTTGTTTCCCTGCTGTGTAAATACCCAATAAAAACTGAAATCTCCTGCAAGATGTTTTTAAGTGAAATAAAAGGATAACTTTTTTCATGGTCTTTTTTCCTAAACATTTTTCAAAATGCAGTAGGTGAAAAGCATTTACATTCTTTGTTTTTTTAACTTCACCCATGTTTTACCACAAAAACCCAGTTGTTAATTAATATTTCTTGCAGTGTTCACAGTCCTGGAATAAAATGATTCCCTTTATGAGACAGCAAATTTAAATATGGAGATGTATTTAAATAATATACTTGGGGTTTTAACCTACCTGTAGTTGGAACAAGTCCATTGCAGATAAAGCCTGATTCAATTTTCCATGATACTATCTTACTGGAAAGTTTTTTAAAAAAGCATTATTACAGAAAATTGTATGCTAATGGCTTTCATCATACTGCCTAAAAGTGTGTGGATACATTACTAGAGAAGTGATTGATTTCTTATTTGCATGGCCATTTTGGTTATTATCCTTTCTGCAATAAAGGTTGCGTTAGTGTTAAGTGTAATTGCTCTTTTATTTTTAGTTTCTGCTGGTTGAGATGATTACTTTCTTTTTCACCCGAAATTAATTGTGAAGATGCGTATGGATTTCTATTTGTTTACCTGCTTCTTTTCTTGCATTTATTATTGCTGAAAAAATAGTTTAATAATTCACAGAAGGCCAGTACAGCATCTTAATGAAACTTCAGAGGGCTATTAAAATCACATTATGTTGGTAGAATATGGTAAATGTTTTCAGAGCTTGTTTACGTATTTGATATAGGTTATTGAACTTCTCAGTGTTCAGGGCTCTAAATAAGCTAAAAATTTCTGCAGTTGACTCACTTCTGTGCTTCTGTACTCTGCAATGTGAGATGGTTTTACTGAAACTCTTCACTTTTTATTTGGTCTCCAAGTAGATTGTTTTATTTGCAGCTCTGTTTGTTACAATATGCTTCACTGTGGGGCTGATTTAAACTTGTCATGATTCAGTCTCTGTCTTTAGTGTTGCAGTATTTGTCCCAATTCTTCTTGGGCCATTCAGTGTTGCACTTGGTTAAAAAAAAAGTGTAAATATTCAGGGTTTTACATGGTGATGCAAATGAATTTTGGAGCCAGCTGGCACTCTCTGAGAACAGTGTAAGGACTGCTGTTCAGCCACTTTAACTTACATCTATCAAAGCCTTCTCATTGTACAAACTGCAGTTATCCTTGTGGTCTGCATTAAAGTTTTTCAGATTCAAGTAGTGTGGAAGCTGTGATCACACAGAGAGATCCAGCAGTGGTTGGATGGTCCTTTCAGTTTGTTGAGAAGAGCCAGTAAAACACTCATGCTTCT
This sequence comes from Coracopsis vasa, assembly GCA_026283785.1. Lineage (NCBI taxonomy): Eukaryota > Metazoa > Chordata > Aves > Psittaciformes > Psittacidae > Coracopsis > Coracopsis vasa. The sequence goes on along the minus strand of JANHGB010065252.1, from coordinate 73,812 downwards.
AGCTGGGCTGGTATCAAGTGGCACATGTACAACTGAATGAAAGACTGACAGTGGAGGATATATAATTGCAATGAGCAGGAAATGGATATCAGTTCTGCATTGTCCCTGATCTTGAGGATAGCTTGTCCATCTCCTGCAGATGTCTGGAAAGTTCTGTGAATAGAGTGAGAGCAGTTCACTGCCTTTTGAGGAACCAAAGGTGGTTTTATACATATGTATAAATACGTATATATAAAATTGTATGTATGTTTTTATATATGTATATATCTATATCTCTTTATCACTACAGGTACTACCAAAACAACTTCTCTGGAAAGGTAGTTTAAATAACTGATTTCAGTATTGCTAACTTGGAGGTCGCCTGTTGCCAGGGATTTGTAGAATCACTTTATGCCCCATGTCCTCTAATTTTCCATATGATTTTCAGCTGATTGCCCGCTCCTATCCATCTCTACTCATACTTTCTGTAAATGTTGCTGTTAAAGCATGAATGCATATGAGTTAAATTGTGAGGAAAGTCATTACAGGTTTTTAGTAAAAGGCTGGGATAAACCAGCTTACCTTGCTGTACTTATGAAAAGACCCTGATCTTATTTGTCCCAGTGGTTTCAGACAAAGGTCGAGAGTTGCCTGCAGTCTCTCTGCATGGAACAGGGAATGAAGGCTTTGGATCTTGCTTCTGCCAAATTTCTATTCTGCTTACCTGACTGACCCTGGGTAGTGTGCAGACCAGATCAGCATGACTTTCCCTCTGCTTCAGACCTCCAGAAAGCAGTGTGGCCCAGCTGGGCGCAAGGTTTTCTCATTGATCCTCTCTGCTTTTAAGCCTGCTAAGTAGCTGAATCTACAATAAATCTTAGCTGATGTTTTACAGTGTGAACAGATGTATTTTGCATCTTACAAAACCCATTTTGGCAAACTGCTGTGTTCTCAGGTCTCATTGACTTGAATCAGGCATTAAGGGCAGAACTAATGATTTAGAAATCATTTAGTAAATCCGAGGTGTAATTTTTACAGTCTGTTAGGAATTTCTACCTTCCTGATTCTGGTGGAATGGAGAGGGATACAGTTCTTGCTTGTACGAAGTACGTGTGTGAATTGCAGCAGCTTTCTGAATCAGAAAAATAGGGAGCTGTGCTTGAGACACAAAGTATCAAAATCTGGGAAAATAGATGTTGAGAGATAAGGCAGAGGGCTGGGAGCAATTATTTGCATTTGTTATTTCAGATGCATTCTCTTGTCCTTTATTTAGAGGAGACATAGGAAAAAATATTAACAGCTTGTTATTAATTCATTGATGTGTACCAGCTGTGAAAAACAAGTCAAGTCATGTTCAGGATGGTACAATCCCAAAGGGACAAGTATGTGGTATTTCTCAGTATGACCATCTTGCTCATGGATATTGCACCTGTGTATGGGCATTTTGCTTCCACCTTGCCTTCTCCCACAGAAAATCCCCTGGTGATGAGATAGTTCCCATACTCCAGCAGAATGAGCACAGTGAATGCGCTGCATATCTAGGTGCTGCTGTAATACTTGTCTAATAGGGACAATGGGCTACAAAGTTACTGATCCCCTGGCTGGCAAGAAATGGTGGAATAGGAGCAACAGCCCAGGTACAAAGGCTACTTAGAATAGGATGGGGCAGTCTGCTGTCTTAACTGCTTTCACTAGCAGGAGAAAATATTAAATGAGTCATAGCAAGTGGAAGAAAGGGGTTGAACTGCATTGCTGCTGCCCTGAAGTACAAAAACTTGCTGGCAAAAAATATTAAACAACTGTAAGATGATCTGATAGCATGCAGTGCTGATACAGGGCATGTGCTGGCCCAGGCACCTGACAAGGGGCAAGCCTAGGGCAAAATGCCCAGTTAGGGCTTCTCTTCACCCCCTCCCATCACACTAGGGGGCCTGCACTCAAGCCTTGCTGAACAGTGAGAGGCTTCCAGCTTGAGGACCAGGGCCAAATCTGGCTCTGGCAGGTGTCAGTCAGAAACATATGAATATGAGCTGCAACTACCAACAGAGTAAGGAAACAGTAAATTCAGCTTTAACAGGCAATTAAGCACTTGACTGTGCATGCTAGTGAATGGAGAGTTGTTCCTAGGAGTAATTTATAGAGTAAAAGGCAGCTGGAGGTAAGCAAGGGAGATTTCCCTAGGAAGGCTTTCCCTAGGAAGAAGTGCTTTTGCCCTCTGTGAGCTGGCTAGCCAGTGCTGCCAGCAGCTGCTTGTTGCACAAATTTTGCTCGTGCACAGAAGAGAGGCAGATGTGCCTTTCCAGCTGTCCTGATGCCCTGCTGCTATGTACTGACTTCTGCAGCAGTGGTGCTTACCCTGGATGTGTGTGCCTGGTGCCAAGACTGGATCTGCAATTTATCATTTATATTCATTTACTTTCATCCCCAAACTATCTTCTGGTCTTGAAACAACCAAATTCTTTAATTCTGCAAGTGTTTGTTGGCCCACAGTTTATTTAATCCTGTTATGGAATGCATTTCTGTTATCCATTTACCTCTCTTTCTGGCAATCTTACAGTGGCTCCTAAATGACTTTAAAGAAGCCAAAGCTATTTAGCATGGTTGACTTGATTCAGACCTAAGTGTCAAAAGACTACTAAAATATGTTATTCTGCATGAAGTATCTCATGTTTATGTATGCACCAAAGTGAAATTGCTGTAGCATTGTTCTAGCACCTCTAAGGACATGCCACTGTGAATGCAAACAGAAGGTCAAGGGAACAAGGCTGCCTGCTGCTAATCATGCTGGAAAAGTCATGTTGATGAAGTGTTGAGAAAAAGGCTTTGAACAAGCACGGTATCTTAAAGACATTTGCAGTATTTTGAGTGAATTTGTATTTACTATTAAGTTTTTTGTTTCATTCAATTTTGCTCACCTGAAGAAGATTATAAAGATTTTTATGCCTCCTACTATTCTTATTATTCTATAATTGGGAATAAATACTGAAGTTGGTGGCAATGGATTCACTGTGAAATAACCATTAACTTTAATAGGGAATCTGGAGCTGTTTCTTTTTTACATCTTTCATCTAAAAATCTGAAAATGTACCATAAATAAAAAATATGGGAGATCATCAATAATTTCTTCGCTGTTATCCTCACCACCCCCATAAAAAAAAAGAAAAAAAGGGAAAAAAGGCACTTTGAGTGTATATAAAATGTTTCTTTTTTGCAATTTTTTGTTTATATCAGAAATGGGAATCCATTTGCTAATGTATTTTCTGTGCATTTTTAAATATTGAATAATCCCACTATGAGAAAGCCATGTACATAAATTATGCATGCACATGTGCACATATTGCTAATATGATAAGCAGATTTCCTTCTCAAAATCTGTGAAAAATGATGGAACATTAGATTTAGTAGCCCAGTGCCAGGTAGAAGGTTCAAGCATTGGAACAGGCTGCCCAGGGAAGTGGTTGGGTCACCATCCATGGAGGTATTTAGAAGACCTGTAGATGTGGTGTGAAGGGACCTAGTTTAGTGGTGGACTTGGCAGTGTTAGGTTAATGGTTGGACATGACTGTTTTAAAGGTCTTTTCCAACCTAGTTGATTCTATGATTCTACGATTGTAAGGTGCACATGTAGGTGTTGCGTCATCTGTAGCATTTTCCCTGGTACAGGTGGTGGTGGTAAGCTGAAATGATGATTTTTTTTTTTTTTTTTTTTTTTTACTTTGGGATTTTGCATCTTATAAACTCATTCTGCTTAAGACTGCTGAAGAACTGGCCTGCAGAACATTTTATAATATGAATATTTAATAAATAAAGGTTAAAACTGTGCAAGAGAGAAAAATGTTCTTGATTGGGTTACACACAGGTTTTAATGCTCAGTGGCTCAAAACCAAATGCTATGGTACTGTCTATAAGTAAATGGGAAGAATATGCCATTTCTTACCCTACAGGATAGCCATTCAGAGTCACTGAACATTTAAAACATTTCTACAAAAGGGAGTTACAGCACTATCATCCTTCCTTCCAGGAACTAGTGAAACAGACTGCATGTTAAATCCTGACACATCCTCTGCACTCTCAGGAGAAGAACAAAATCAAGCAGCTGCCAGGATTATAAAGGCTGATGGGCTGTTATGTGGTGGATAACTCAGGCTCTTGCTGACCTTACTTGCACGGAGGGACAATATTTCTTTGCAAAGTTGAACTACCTCTAAACACTTTCTTCACTGAATTAAGTACACACACTATTTCTCAGGCAGGCTTTCTACAGAAGTGCTTTATTACAAATACTTAATTTCTCAGCGAAAAACCCTGTGTTGCAGTTACTACACCACACAACATCTTCATGTTATAAAGTGGAATTTCTATCATGTGAGACTTGCTGCCAAACCTTTGCTTACATCTGTTGGATGGTGCTTCTCCTTCAAATCGCATAATGTAATTGGCAACCTTTTCTAGTACCACTGCCTTTCTGGGGATCAAGTGTGATGTTTCCTTTTGACACGTAAAGCTGCAAAAATGAGCATTTATTTCCCTATAAAACACCAACTTGGTAGCAAAGCCTTCCCTGACATTGCAAGGGATCATGCCACGTTCATGGCAAGAAGGGAATACATTGACATGGATGGACCTTTATGAGAAGTTCAAACAATGAAATCCCTTAAACTTTTCTGATATTTTGCACCTGAATAAACCAGGGCATAAGTGATGTCTCCTGGCCCTATGTTTCCATTTTCTCTGTGCTGTTAGTTTTCTCACATACACTCTAAAGACAGCTTATAGCTTCTTTCCTCCCTGGATCTTTACATTAAGTCTTCACTGTCAAAGTGCATCTGCCTTTCACCTCACTTTGAACCTTCTGCATGTCCCTGCTGGCCTTCTACATTCTGCTATTGCTGCTTGTTTGAGATCATGACTAATATACTCTGGGCTGTTTCAGTCTTTATTCCTCTGTCGCTTTCATGCCTTAATTTCCCTTTTTCCATCCTTGTTTCCTCTTGACTGCTCCTGGCTTCTTGAATCTTGCCTTTTTCACCAGTGTGAACATTTCATGCAAGTCTCTACTGAAAAGGAATAAATTTATCATTTCTTTTCTTTTCAAGGAAAGCCTAGGTGAGTGTAGTTGCACAGCACATTACCTTGTATTTATATAATTGTAATAGAATGCACTGAGGCACTATACTATCAAATCATTTGGGGACTAGCTTTTATACCACATAGAGGAATGTTTCTTCTAGTTTCAGAAAGTGCAGTTTAGCATAGAAAGTCAGTATCTTGCATGCTACGGCTTCCCTGTGATCACTTGGTTTCTTCTACAGCAAAACAAGAGAGGAGCAAGGACACTTTAAGCTCCTGAAATTTCCTAAACACCTATAATGGGGCAGTCTAGTGTGCTGTCCCTTAGGGTGGTCATAACAAAGGCATAATTATACAATAGAGAAGTACGTGGAAGAAAAAGAAACATCTCCATGGCTATACCACCAAAAGAAAATGATGTTGTCCTGGCATGCTAAAAATATTGATGAACAGGCTTTAGTCATAGTTAATGGATTGCCATATTCAATAAAGCTATGGAAATGTTGTTGTGTATTTAAAGAAGTATACTGCAGATATAGGATTTAGTAGTGTTTGACTGACTTGAAATAGGCTTAGTTCCTCAGAACAGAGTCTCTATGACCATCAATCTGTAAACACACAGCTGTTTCCCAGTGTGAAATAAACATACAGTATAAAAAGAATGCTCCACTTGCATACATGGCTTTTTAGTCAGTGAGTATGTTTGCAGTTAGGAAATATAAATACTCTGATTTCCCATCATCCTACCAAATCACTTTCTGCATTCTTCCAATTTGCACCATTATGTTGAATTAATCACTTATTTCCTCAGAGACCTAATTAGATGACAGTGAAAAGTATTTTTTTTTTGTCCTAGTCTAAAGGCGCTCGTTCTTTCATCACCTTCTCTTCTCTCATCTGGGAATACTTTCTTCATTTTCCCACCTATTTGCCAATATTCAGCTCTGCAGTGAAGTGTTGGCAACTCCCCAAATGTTGTATGCACCTGTTTTTGGATCTTTTGATAACGTAGAGAGCTCTATCTTTTTGTGCCGATAATGTGTCGTTTTGAAAGTTTTGCTTTTTTTGTTTAAGTCTTTATATCAGCTAAAAAGAAACCCTGTGAAAACATAAACTTTATAGATTCAAAAACTGAATAGCAATTTAGAAAGAGCTCTAACTGCTCTCTCATCTTAGTGTAAGGATGATGTGTTTTATCACCAATGAATGCTTGAAACAGTTAACACAGAACAAGTGAAGAACTGTGCAGGGAATGCAGACTGCTTTCCATGTGATGGCTTGCTCTGATCAACACAAGTCACATCCTTCTCAAGCAGCCCATCCTGCTCCCAACATCTGTGAGTGCCAGCGTTATGGAGGTGTATCCCTGACATGACCATTTGTTGTCTCATCAGTGAATGAAGTCTGCACTTTTTTCCCTTTCAGTTGGTAGGTAAATAGTAGATGAAAGATTCTTCATTCACTCGTTGCCTACAATGTAGTATCTAGGTTGTCTCAGGTTTTCCAGGAGTTGGTACTAGTTGTCCTTCCATGAGGGGACACAGAGAGTTAAATGTAAAATGTCTCTCATATGTAATTAGCTCAAATTATTTTTTTTTTCTTATGGCTTAGGGAATGATATCTCTGTGTGTATACATATATATATATATGCACATATATATATCAAAGGATGAGAAAGGTGTGGTGGTTAATGAGATTGTATTGGATAGTGTGGTACCTGAGCATGACGTAAATGGTATGGAATAAGGAGTGGAGAATGTGCCATTTTTTTCTGGGATAGAGTTCATTTTCTTCATAGTAGCTGGTATGGGGCTATATTTTGGATTTGTGCTGGAAACAGAGCTGATAATTCAGGAATATTTAGTTCTGATGAGCAATGCTTAAACAGAATCGAGACCTTTTCTTCTTCTCACTCCACCCCACCCCAACAACAACTAGACTGGGGGTACACAAGAAGCTGGGAGGAGACACAGCCAGGACAGCTGATCCCAGCTGACCAAAGGGATATTCCATACCAAATGACAGCATGCTCAGCATGTAAAGCTAAGAAGAAGGAAGCGGGGACATTCAGGCTGATGGCTTTTGTCTTCCTGAGTAACCATTAAATGTGATGCAACCCTGCTATCCTGGAGATGTCTGAACACTTGCCTCCCAATGGGAAGTAGTGAATGAATTTCTTATTTTGCTTTGGTTGTGTGAATGGCTTTAGTTTTTCCTATAAAACTGTCTTTATCTCAACCCATGAGTTTTCTGACTTTTACCCTTTGGATTCTCTCCTCCCACACTACAACTCTGTGGTGCTTACTTACCAGCTGGGGTTAAACCATGATGCCTAATCTTCAGGGAAACAGCCTGCTCATAAGAATGTGGCTGTTGGAAGATGAGTGCATGCAAAATTAAGGACATAAAGAAAGCTGGGACAGACAATACAGAAAGCAAGAACTGAATACTTAAAATCTGTGTAGTAAGTGGAAGGTCTAGATGGCGAACACTTTTACACCAAATACCAAATCTTTACAGCAAAAGAAAGAACAATTTAGCATGCATGTAGCAGATGGTGTCTCATGCTTCTAAGTAAAAAGAATTATTTTCTTCTCCTTTTCTCTCTGTGAAGAAGCCAGTGAAGGCACATAAAAGCTGAGACTGCATGAAGTGTAAGGGATGACTGTCTTTTGTGAGCATCTAACTGAAAATATTTAGAAAAAGATAGGTGAGCCCTACTTATAGGATGCTGTTTAATTTACAAGTGTGCTGATCCTCTTCAGGCAGGAGTGAAGGAATGTTTTTACCTTATGGTTTTCTTTCAGTTTATAAACTTTGTATGCATAAGTGATGATAACTGGGGGAAAAAAAATCACTGTGCATATTCAATAGCTTTAAAAGAATCCCAAACCTGAAATTTCTTTATGAAGAACTGATCAAATATTTTGTAAGTGGGGAGAAACAGAAACAGAAAGTTTTGTGATTGTTTCTTTAGCTGCATTTTTCTATCTCAAGTATTTACACAGCAGCGTTTCTTTCAATTGGGAAGTGCAAACACGTATGTGAAAGCAAAATAAGGTGACTGAATCCCTGATGAGAAACTGTCTTTTAGTTTCTTAACTGACTGCATGCTAAAATGAATAGATTTTTAACATGCACTGTAATGCACCAGTAAGATTCATGCTGACTTCGTGGAGCTTTGGCTCTTATCCAGACAGGGGTATGTACTGAGGATAATAGTCTTCATGAAACTGATGTGGGAGTTATACTGTTAAGGGTGCCTTCATGATATGATGGTGTCATGTATATTGGTCAATTATCATACTAGTTTGGTTTTCTTTGCACTTGACCTTTTTTCCCTTAACTTTAAGCTGATGGGAATTTTTCCAGTTGAAAGGAGGTGGATCACAAATAAGTGTGCATGTTTCCAGTGAAATAAGTGAAAGTAGAAAGGAATTTGTCTCATTGTCTGCAAATGAGAGCAAATTTCAGTCAGCCAATACAGACAAAGAACCCCAAAACAAAAACAAACAAAAAACCCCAAACTCAAACCATAGTGTTTTTCTTCTACTGAAATTACTGGTAAAAAAACCATAAGGAGACTCCAGATTTATGGCAACCACATGTGTTTAATGTTTGGGTGACATGGGTGGCTGGCACTAGGAAGATCAATACATTGTTAGTGTGATGAAAAACACTGTCTGATAGCGTCAGCTTGGGATCATACAATATTAATTAAAAGCAATTATATGATGAGACTATGTTCCTTAGGCACATAAGAAATCCTCCTCTTCTATTTCCATGCTTAGAAGTGAGCCAGATGCTTACCTCCAACTAGCAAGCAAAGCTGTGATTTCTTCTTGCCGCTTAAGCATGACTTTGATGAAGCGAGTGGCAACAAAAAAAGTTGTTAAATATTAGCATCAAAAGGAAGGAAGAATGTCTGTTTTGACCAAAACAACTGATGATTAAGTCGATTATTATGATAGGATATTTAAAATTTCCAAATAACAAAAGAAAAAATGCAGTCTGACATAGAGTTAGAGAAGGTCTGGCCTTTCCAACATATGGATGTCCCTGCTCATTGCAGAGGGATTGTCCAAGATCACCTTTGTAAGGTTCCTTCCAACCCAAACTGTTCTATGATTCAATGATAGTGTAGTATAGTAGTGCTGCTACAAAGCAACCTGATATTTTGCTCTGGTTTCATCCCCAAACTTGTGTCTGGCAGTGAGAAAAAAGTCTATCCTGATGATGTCTTTATGTCTTTTTTGATTATCATCTCTGAAAAATATTTTCATCAATAACCTATTTCTTGCAAGCAACCAGAAAAGTATACCTGCAGTTTTCTGAAATGATTCCTTAACTAAAAAACCCTTTTAAAATTAGAAATATCTGTGGTACATCTGCTGAACTACAATATCAGGGAAGAATATGTCTTTGCATATGACTGTACTTTTTTTGGTATATGTAACACAAAATTTTATGATTATAATTTCAGATAATTTTCCTAGTTTTTAAAGCACATATGGTATAATTCAAACTATTGTTAATCAAAATCTACTAGAGAATTATTACCCTGTGTAAAGTGATTGAGTGTTTGTTAAAACAAGGGCATTGATGAATTTTTTTTTCAAGAAGTCTGAAAGAAATAGCCAATAGTGATATAAAACTTGAGGAGACTGTGGCTCTTTCAGTCCCTTTGAAGGACCCATTCTTGGTTTATTTATTGTATTGTTGGCATAATAAAAGCCAGCAAAATTTAAGTTCTCTGTCAGTTTGTCACTGAAGATAATAGAAGGGGAGGATGAACTTGAGTAATCGTGTTAGAGGAGTGATCTGCTCATTTTGTGTAATAATGAGATACAACCGAAAAGAGCTTATGTTCCAAATTAGCATTCAGGAAGGTATGGAATGCAAAGCAGCTGTGGTAAAATAAGTGACTTAAAAAGCCTGACAGCAAATAGTTATTAAGTGTTGTGCTCAATAGCACAATAACAATGCTCTTTTAGAAACTTTCTTATCTTGGTGATATAGTTGGTAACAGTTCTGAAAGCAGCTGGTAGATCACAGCCAGGAAAGTACAGCTTTCAGAACAGAGACACATGAAAGCAAGGGATCAATATGTACTTCCAGGAGCTTTACTTCAATGTACTTTTTTTAAGCTAGGTAAACAGATGAGATTTGAGGCCAGATAGTCAGTGAATAGTCACGGAGGCAGCTAAAGAGATTTAAATATGCTTTATGCTCAGCTTGAATTTTCAGATGTGCCTCAAACTTGAGCGAGCTCTGGGGGTTGCATACTGTTCCAATAGTTTCCTAAGGCTTGCTCTTGCCATTCATTGCTGCACAGAGCATTTTTGATTCTCTTTCTTGTCCAGACAATGTAAGGAAGGTACGGGCTATTAACTGAGAAGAACTGTAGAAGATTGAAAATTGTGGTTATGGTGTACCAGCAGTAAAGGAGTAAAGAAATTTGGTGTAACGAATTTGGTGTAACAAAGGCAAAATTGATGTCTTGAGGAACATTTCCTATATTGAAAAATGGTTGCTTTCCTATTGTCTTGTATTCTGGCTTTTAAAGTAACACTCTTGAAAAACAAAATAGTACCTACTAAACCATTGACTGCATACGTGACTGGTAGGTGCCAAACAGTAATTATCAGGAGAAAAATCATTATCCACTGGGGGTTTATGTATAGATGACTTTATTTCAAATGTCTGATCAAGTTTCACTTCTGTTCTTCACTGCTTTCCTACCTTCTCATGTTTACATTCTCTTTCCATCATGTTTCCTTAGCATGGAGTCCTGCTTAGTGACTGGTAAGTATGAGTTTTAATGGAAAATGAAGTAGTTACAAAGCAGAAACTTTCTCATAATGTTGCCACATATGTCATTTGACCAAAAATATTTTTTTTCAGCATTGTTCTCAGACTAAAGCCAAAACACAGCACTGCACCAGCTGCGAAAAAGAAAATTAACTCTATCCCACCGGAAACCAGGACACCTTTTTTGACCACTCGTCAACAATTGTGTTGCTGTTCTACCGCCTATAATTTTAGCAGTCTTTTGTGTAGTGCCAGTCTCATACTCTTCATGAGTCTGTTAATCTACTTTCCAGATACAGACAATGTTCAATAATAGTACTTGTTCTCCCTCTTTTTCCTTTGATTAAGAAAATGAAAATGAGAAGAAAAAGACATCAGTGCTCAATACACTATTTTTTTTTTTTGTCAGATATGTGAAAACTGTTAATGAAATGTACTCTGGTCAAGTATCGAGTGTTTAAATTAAATTATATAAAACACATTTACAGTTACTTTATTCTTTTCAGTAAACTGTGGAGATAGATCTAAACCATAGGCTGCAGAACTAAGTCAAGACTTTCTGATCACTGCATGTCTTGGAGGAATTCAAGTGCTTGTTAAATGCAGCTCATCTCCAGTGTGTAGTTGTAGTACTTCCTGTCTTGGATATTACTTTGTAGCCTGTGTATCCAGGGGGGCTAGGTGCTTAGGCATCTACATCTTTGTGCCTTAAATATGGTTTTCTTTATTCTTTCTGATCAGATGCAAAGGGTGATGGTGATATGTGTGCAAACAATAGTGTGGCTTCCACCAGTATTTCTGGGAATGCTGGCTGCTGAAGTTAGAGATAGCTAAAAAGGACTTCTCTGCTTAGGTGTTGAGAGCTTGTTTCTCTATGTTGAAATGCTAGAATTTATTCTACCAAATCATCATAGTTTCCCTACAAATTCAGTCACAAAAGAATGTCAAAGCAACAGCCTTGTGTTATATTTGGTATTCTGAAATTCATGTTCTGCATTTTATCCGATTCAGATTCTTACAAATATAGGAAAAAAAAAATTGACTTACTAAGATGTATAGAAAAAAAGAAGAAGATGTTTCAGCTGCTACTTTAGTCTGTAATCAACTGGAATACATTTAAATGCTGCAGCTAGAGAGAGGCATTTTGAAAAGATGCTTTGCCCCTCTACCTTGACAGTCTTGATCATAAGTGCTTTGTGCTAATGCGTGATAGTCTGGGAAAAGGATGCTATCTAATGTATCCTCTAACTGCTGGTGTAATGGGAAGCATGTGCTTCCTTAGCATCTGCTGCCAGATGTTGGCAAGCACTCAGGGATTGAGGCCATAACCTTGTCCCTCACTGCTTGGGCATGTTGCCAGTAGTAGTATGCTGCCAACTTGTACAGTTTTCAGGCTGGCTGAGAATAGTATTTTGGTTTTGAGTATTTTTAGTTCACTACTGTTTTTACTTGCCCATGGACACCTAAAAGACCACTGTCATGACACCAGAAGGGATGTTCTTAGGTTGAGGACTGCTTGCATGTTAGGACTTCTTTTTCCCTCCACCTTCTTAAATTTCTCTTTAAATAAGCTGCTTGTGTCTGTCTGACAGGTTCCCCAAAGAAACAGCAGCACTTTTTGAGGTATCAGTCCACTCAGACCCTTCTGCAAGGATTTTGAGGGATAATGACATTTTGAGGATGCTCCATGCTGCATCCTTCCTCTGTACCCTAAATGACACACTGCATCTTTAAGCAGTATGGCAAGTTCATTAATTTTGCTTCCTTCCAACTTTCTTATAATCCAGAGTTGATGTCTTAATTTTACCATTGTAAGTTTGATATTCAGCTTCTGTGTGATACTGTGGAATTATGGTCATTCTAGGATTATTCCAAAATGTCTGATTGGCTTTTAGGGAAAATCAAACACTGCTTTTATTTTTATTTTTCACCTTGATAAGGAATATAGGCTTTTGAGATAAGTATTTAGAGTTAACCAACTCCATGTCTCAAGGCTTGTTGGATGTTCATGTGGATGAACTTAAAGCAGCACCTTCCACCTTTGTCATTGAGGTTATAAATATTTTTCCTCTCAGTGCAGGCATTGCTGTCACTATCCATGTTTTACACTCTCGTAACTTGATTACTAGCTGAGGCTGTATCTTAAATCAATCTAGAAGCTTTGGTTCCTGCAAAATGCTTAGTAGTGTATTGAATAATGAAGCCGGAGCATGACAGAATTTAATGTTCTTGGCTCTATTTTAAATTATTTCCATGGTAATTATAGAGGGTAGCAAGTGAGTATTACAGGTGATAAATGCTTTTCTTCCTGAGCACCATGGATAGTAACAAGGCAGGCTTCCTTTCACAGCTCTGACAGTCTGACTTACAGTGATCTTGTAGGATAAGGAAAATATCACTTTACTTGTGCACAAAACCATTGTCTTTTCTGTGCTGTTAAGACTTTTCAACAGAGGCAGTAAGTGAGTTGAGCACATGTACCTCATAGAAACTAGACTATGAGGACTTTAATGTCCACAGGGAATGGAACAGGCTTCACTGTTTATGATCTTGGTGGAAATTCCACATTGACAAATGGCAGAAGATGCAGTTTCTCCACTGTTAAGACAAAAAATTGGTTTGTGTTTGGCTTCAGTTGGAAGTTAAAGCTCCAGGGAGACTATATATTTGAAACCTTATTCTTTGCCCTGCTAATACATCCCCTTCAGTGATGCATAAAAGCTCTACTTCTACTTTATTTTTTCTCTCTTTCTATAGAAGATGTGTCTGTACAACAGTCATTCCTTCTTAACATTCATCTGGGAATATTGTCTTCCAAATAGAAAACAAGACAGTTTGCATGATCAGAGATTTGTATCCTGTCCTTAGTAGTCTGCTGGGTAGAAGTGGTTGGGAAAGTTTTTGTTAAAAAAATTATTGTTGCATGTGCCTAGGATGTGGGAGACTGAAATATAGAGCAATCACTTAAATTTCTTCTGATACTGGCTAATGGCTATTTTGGAATAAGCATGTTTTCTTTTTGTCTTCATGAATGTTCCTGAAAGGTGACATGATTTCATGTTTCACCGTGTTAACATCCATCAAGGAACAGATTTGTTGTATTCTCATCAGCTGTGGCTTTACTTTTTTAGGTATGTGTATTAGGATGGACAGCATGGAAACAACTGGAGTAGGTGTCTTAGCTCAGTGGAAAAGAGCTGTGACATCTCTGGGAACTGCAGGTGATTTGAGTCTAGTTTTCATTTTTTTTTCCAATGACCTTTTATGTGTGCAGGCTGCAGGTGCCTATGCCTCCAGGGTTGTAGAGAAATGGTTTATTACCACCTACTGAATGATAGTTCTGGTTTTGTAACAACTAATTTTAGTATATTGGACTCCCATCAGTCTTTATGCAAGGTTAAAGTACCTAATTAATGAGGTCTAAGGAGATTGCAGTTAGAAGTTGTGTACCAGAAGGCAAAGGAGAAATAGAGAAATTAGTTACAAAGTGTATATTGTATGCAGAATTTACAATATACAGCAAAGCTTTTTACCTGGCTTGGTAATTAATGTACTTTGTGTCATGCTGTAGCTTGCAACACAACTGATAAATGAAGTGAGCAGACTGCTCAGAGCAAAGTTTAAGTTAGGAATTTGCATTGCATGGGTAAGGTACTTTGTGTTTGCTCTACAAGTCACCTCTGAATTGCTGTTGTAAGAATTTGTAGGAGGTTCTTTGAATGTCTCAGAAGGATTTGCTTGTAAAGAAGAGTCTGTGTAAGTGGCTAACTGGTATAATGGCTCCCGAGAGATTTAGCAGTGCATGTCTCCAAGTTTCCTTAGTTTATACCCTTTCTAGGACTGTTTGTCTTTTCATGTAACATAGTGATCCAATCTGCCTCATTTGCTATGTCTACAGGAGCAGATTCTGCCTAAAGGGAGCTCATCTGATTTGGAGTGCTGAGGGTGGTGGCAGGCACTGCTGTCTGTGAAGGTGCTCCTGCTGAAGGCTTAGAAACAAACACAACCTTACTTATATTTTATTGTATACTAAAATTACAGATTCTAAATGCTGGTGTTTTATTTGTTTGGTCGGTTTTGGTCGTGGGTTTTTTTTGTGGTTTGTTTGTTTGTTGTTTTTTTTAGGAGGGGAAAATCTCCCAGTATCTGATATAAAACTTCCTATGTTTTTTGAAAACAAAATCAAATGAAGGAAAATTGCCTTTGCCCTATGATGTGGTAACAAGAAATACTGAACTTTAGATTGCCTGCTGATTCAAAGCTAATAATAGTTTCCATAAGGGTCATTTCTCATCCTTTTAATCTTGTTGCATGCCAGCATGCCACTAAATAAAGAGTATTATTTGCATAGTAGCATCATCAGAGTCTTTCAGGTGGAGATGACAGTGTCATTTTGAACACCGTGATAACCAGGAATAAATGCCCAGTGTTCCCCAGAGGATTTGTAATTCAGGGTTTTTGAAACAGTTACAGCTGGAATCCAAAAATTCCTGGAGTGAAATTAAATGCTAGATCCTTGTGAGTCCAAGTACGCCTTGTAGTAGAGATGCTCTGATGTGACCTTTTCAGAATAAAATGCGTTCAGAGACATTCTTGAAACTGCTGGAGTGATCTGTGTGCATGCACTGACCATGTTGAGAAAACAATGTGCAGTGTACATCCATTCAGTGTGAGATAAAAAAGAGGAAAGCCTAGAAGAGAGGAAAATGGAAAGTGGCAAAGCAGCAAATGATAGAAAGTTAAACTGAAATGTATTCCTGAGAAGCACTGGATAGATTCTTTTTTGCAAGTGAAACAATACTTTTTGCGAATAGGGTACACAATTCCAGTCTACTATTATGTCCTCTGTCTGTGATTTAATAACCAATTTCCGTCTTATTTCTCTGACTGACTGTAATTTAAATAAACATAAAGTAGTGGAAGGGCTGGGTCTTTTAACAGAAAAAGCAATCAAGGTGGGTCATGATGGAGTGGCATCACTTCTCCTAAGGAAAGAGCAGAGATAATTTAGATTATAAGCATACATTGTGTTGCAATAGAATATGACTACGTTCAGTCTCAATGTGAGTGGAGTAAATGTTCACAGAATCACAGAATCATCAGGGTTGGAACGGACCTCTGAAGGTCATCTAGTCCCACCCCGCTGCCAACACAGGCTCACCTACAGCAGGTTAAAGAGAAACATGTCCAGGTGGGTTTTGAGTGTCTCCAGAGAGTGAGATTCCACAACATAACTGATCAGCCTGTTCCAGTGCTCTGCCACCCTCAACATAATGAAGTTTTCCCTCGTGTTGAGGTGAAACTTCTTGTGTTTTAGTTTATGGCCATTGATCCTCGTTCTGTCACTGGGCATCACTGAAAAAGAGTCTGGTACCATCTTCCTGGCAGCTGCCTTTGAAATATTTATATGCATTAATGTTATCTCAGTCTCACTTTTCTCTTTTCCAGGCTAAACAGGCCCAGTTCCCACAATCTCTCCTCCTAAGTGGGATGCTCCGCACCCCAAATCATCTTTATGGCCTTCTGCTGGACCCTCTTCAGTAGCTCCTTGCCTTTCTTGTACTGAAAAACTTGTACTTCGTATGTTCAACCTATGAAATCTGTTGACCTTCACCTGAAGGTTTGAAGTCAGCACTAAAGTTTCTGTTGCATGTATATTTTTCCAGAGAGAAATATCGTTTACGTAGGGGATAGTTTTAAGGTGCTTTGCCGCTTGAAGCCGAACTTTAATAGTTGACTTTCCACTGGTATTGAAATAGAAATGTTGAAACCATAGGTCAAATATCACAATAACTGTATAGGCAAATCCTGGGAGAATTTGTTGCAGGAAAACATGGAGCTTTGTATTCTGTAGACAGGTTTTCGTCCTAGCTGGTGACTCAGGTGGGAGCAACAACTATGTACACATAGTCACCACTGTGCTTCCACCTTTGCTTCTTCAGAAAAAAATCTTGATTAAACATGATACTGTTTGTACGCATGAGGATTCTTGGAGTAAACGCTAGGCAGAGAGGGTTTAGTCTGCAGTAAAGTCCGACTGTACACTGTGGCTGAGTGCGGAATTGGCTGTATTGCATCTTGTGGCACTAGAATTATGTAAGTCAAACAGTTCAGAAAACTGGTTTGTTTTATTTTTTTTTTTTTTAAGCTTCTAGAGGATATTAGAAAGAATAGAGAGTAAATTAAAACCTAATTTTTTTAGTGTTAGCTCAATAGTTTTAATGTTACCCTCTGGCTAGCTCTGATCATTCCTATAATTCTGGAAGCTGAGAGTCCTATGTGCTATTTTTATTTCTGTAGCTACCTTTTTATTTTTATTATTATTATTGTTATTATTAATTTTCTTCTTGCAGCCAGAAGATAAGAATTCATCAACTCGCTCTCATCTCAACATCTACCTTTCAGGCTTTGTTCTTAATAGTCTCTAATAGTTCTGTTGGTTTTCATTTATTTATTTTCTCTTTTTCCACTGCAGTAAGTGTGCCAGGTCATGCCCAATTAATATTGATCAACTTCCCAAATTATGACTCAGGCTATTATTGGAAAAATCTCTCTCTTTTTAGTAAGGAAATTATTTCACTAAGTGTAATTCAGTAAATTAAACTTGCAAATCCAGCAGTAAACTTTGCACATCATTGAACTTTCAGCAGTGGGATATAATCTGGGAATTTAATGCTGGCAAGTCATCTACCAGCACCACTAGAGATTAGCCACAGAGCAGGAGCAAACAGGGTGGTGTTTGGATTGGATCTGTGAGTTTTGTACTAGTGAAGTGATGCTTATGCACCCTGCAGGAAACCTTTCTGCTATTGCTGTGCTGTGGCAGATGTTAGATCAAGCTAGCTTGTTTCCCTATTTTTAGATTTCTTGCTTTTCTGCAAAGTTTTTTCTCTTCTTCCTTCCCTTCCCTCGCTCCCCTACCCTTGCCCTCCCACCTTCCTTGCAGAAAGCAGTCTTTGTCATTTGCCATCACTACTGGTCATCCAGGTCTGCACTGTCATCATCCGCTGACAGGTCTACCTCACAGCAGTGATCTACTGAAAGAAATTGCTTTTGGAAGACACCTGCAAAAATAACTACTATCTTCCCTCCATATTCTCTACTGCTGTTCTCGTGATTTGCTTTCAGTCTGTCCAAGTCTAAACCATCTGGCTGCCTGACTGACAATACTTAGAGGCCATTCAATTTACATTACTAATCAGCCTTGTGGTACTCAGTAGGGTTGGCTTTGCAAAGTCTGAAAATGTCTGGCTCTGAAAAGGTGGCTGAACTATGCAAAGCTAGGACAGAAGTTTTTCATACAGTCCACCTTTTGGTGGACCAGGTCCCTGCAGGATTTTCACACTCTTCACAAGAAGGAAAAAAAACCCAGCAGTGTGACGGTCTCATGGCACAGCTTTGGACCATCAGGATAACTGCTGAGAATCCTGGGGGCTATTTTGGTAAAAATGTCTCCATACAACTTGATCCTTCTTTCATTTGTCCTGCTTTAGTTACAGTAGGTTTTTCTCCCATCCCTGACTTCTGAAAATAAGGCTTTCATTTGTTCTCTTTATCAATGGAGTTGATACTCCAGATGACTTAAAAAAGGGTATGTTACTTTCAAAGGTTCATACAAAATGCTGGACTAATGCCCCTCAAATTCATCTGGCTGGAGAAATGTTCAGCAAATGCACTTCTGAGAGTCTGCCCCATGTGTTGGTAACATCTGCTTCTCAATACATGGTTTTGGAGCAGCTTTCTGATTTCACAGTGAGCCAATTTCCCCATGAAGGCCTGAGAGAACAGAGTGATTCTTTGCTAGTTAGAAAGGAAAACAGAATGTGGAGCAAAGGAGCAAAACATAGAGGCTTTTGGCTCCTGACTCCTCCTTAGGTTCTGTAACACTGGTGCCAGGAGAGCCCATTAAGGTAATTTTATCAGAAATGTGAAAATCAGACTTTTATTGAAGAGGTTCTTGTCTGGGTAGATTTTTTGACAGCAGATGTTATAAGTAATTTAAGTGCACCTTCCGAAATTAGAATGCTGTAAGGACTCATTATTTTTTCATGCTAATGCACTTCAATGCATTTAAATAGGCTTTCTTGCCCTTCAAGATTAGTGACATTATGCGGGGGGAGGGAGTGAATGCACACAGTTTAATAAAATTAATATTTAAGTAAAAGTTTAAAAGACCTTACCAAAGGGAGGTGGAAAGGGACAATATGGGCAGAATGTTTGCATTCTAAAAAGCTCATAGTAACAGGTATATTGTGTTACCTTTAATTATTGACTGGCTAAACAGTCAAGTAAATTCTACAGCTTCCTGAGACTTTTGGAGTCTGACACACTGCGATTTCAGGAAGGTGTATGTCCTAATCATGATGCTCTTTCTTCATGGAAGTTATGCAGTTATTGTTGACTTCTGAATTATCCTTTTCCATTTAATTGAAAGTTGGACATGGCCTACAGAATCCCATTTTATAGTTTTAAGGAATTAATCTTGTGAAAGTATACAATTCTACTCTTTCCTTTTTCTGTCATTGTTTTTCAAGTTGTTATTCTTGCCCTCTGCTGCTTCATGCTGTTCCTAGGTAGTTTTATCTGTATAAACTACTACTTTATGTCATTAGCTGTCTTGTATTTGAAAAGGTACCATCTCATTATGGATATTCAGTTATCATGATGAACTTCATGTAACCCTCCTCTGAGCCTCCTCCTCTTCCTATTCTATATTCCATGACTAACACTGACAGGGAATCACATTAATGCATCTAAATATCTCAAAGGCAGCTGCCAAGAGGATGGTGCCAAACTCCCTTCAGTGGTGCCCAGTGACAGAACGAAGAGCAGTGGCCATAAACAAAACCATGAGAAGTTTCATCTCAACATGAGGAAGAACTTCATTATATTGAGAGTAGCAGAGCACTGGGACAGGCTGCCCAGATATGTTGTAGAATCTCACTCTCTGGAGATACTCAAAACCCACCTGGACGTGTTTCTGTGTAATCTGCTTTAGGTGAGCCTGCATTGGTGGGGGGTTGGACTAGATGATCTCCGGAGGTCCCTTCTAATCCTAAGGATTCTGTGATTCTGTGTAATTGTTATTTCTAAATCTTGCTGACTTCCTTGAAATACAAGTCCATTTATCTATCCAGACAAAAGATCCTCTTGCGTCCTCATGTCTTGCATTGTTTCTAATGTAAGCTGCTCCAAACTTGTTCTCTTTCATTCATCTGGAAAGGTGATGCCAAAATATTATTACAACAGAATTGCTGAGATTCTGTCACTTTGTTGGCTTCCTTTCAAATTGCCATCTAACCTTTCTTGTCTTTGTTTGCAAGTCTTTCATTAGTCCTAAACTAGCTGAGATAAATATGGCATAAACAATTTACTGTATCTCCTGCTCACCAGCTACTTCTTTCCTTCAGCATTTCTCTGTTGTTTCTGCTCCCCCCTCCCATGTTACTCTTCCAGTATGTTTCCAATTCAGGACTTTCTAAAAAATTTTGTGGTTGATCTATTTAAAGTGTATTGATTAGTTGATAATTATGGGAAGAATCATATTTAAAGGATATGGTAGACATATCGGTGTATGTTTGTTTTTTTTGTGTTAGAACTATTGTGGATATTTTGGATTATGAAAGTACACATTTAGGTTGAATTCTGATACTTGTTTTAACACTTACATAAGTATATAGTTGTGGTGGCTCTCATGCCCATACTCCAGCAGTGTAGATAATCTAGACATTATCCACATGCTTTTTATTTTTGCCATCTTTTCTTCTTCTCTGACGTTCTCTATTGTGCAATCTTCTTCTATGTGTTACTTTATTTTAATGCCTTTCACTGTTCAAAGCTTATTTATTTGCTTCCAATATTAATACAAATTGTGGTGGTGTCTATAGGTATTTATTGAGCGCTGACCTAAAATGTCTTGTTTAAACAGGCTTGTCTGCTGTGTTCAGTAATGGCTGGATGTGTATGATCTCTGTTCCGAAATGCCTGAAAATAATTCCTGAATGTGTGACATACAAGCAAGGTTGTAGCTGTGATTTTCTTCTGTTTTACTTTAAATATTCTTGTAGACATTTCCCTCCGTTGGAAGCTGCTTTTTTAGATCTGAGGTTAGCATGCTGAACATTTCTGCTTTGGTTGATTTGCTTAATAAATAGTTAAATATTTAAAATATGCTAATCTATCTCACTTATTTTTATTGTCCTGGTTACTAGTTGAGAAAATCAATTTACAGCAATGCAGCTAAATAGTTATTAAGGATGATGATAACAATACACATCTTAGAAAGAAAATTCAGTGTTTGCAAAATATCTGAAGGTAGATGTATTCAGTGGGCAAAAGGATTTGTGCTTATCTTGACTGGGTTGCAAATGCAGTCACTAATCTGCAACTTGTAAATTGAGGATATACAGTGAAATTAATTTGAATATGACAGCATATCCACATAGTACAGTTTTTTGTTTTATTGGAGCTTTTAGCAGGAGAAAAAGGACAATTGGACTAGATTCATACCTTCTATTGTTGGACAGAATTGTCTTTTCTAATCTTTTTTTTTCATAGTAGTTAGCTTTCACAGACAAATGAGAATATTGGTATTCAGAAGAGGCACACACAGATGCATTAAAGTTTTTTGGTAATTAAGGCAAAGCAGATGGCCGTTTGCTACATTTATAATATTGCTTAAATTTTATTTTGATTCATTAATGAAACCATAAAAATCACATAATGAAGCAATAGAAATAAGCCAAAAATGGAAAACAGGCTTTTAGCAGTAGTTCTATTACTAAACTAATAAAAATTAACAAGTAAACATAGAAAACATAACTGTCACATTATTTATACAGCTTTCTTTTAGCATAAACATTATCAAATATAAGGAAAGATTGCCTGTAGTGCTGAATGAATCAAAGAATTTGCTAATAAATTGAATTTGATGACTCTTCTTAAAAGTTTACAGGAGAAAGAAAAATTACAAGAAAAAAATCCCACAAGTGCTTGATTTTCTGTTTTCCTAAATATATGATCTCTTTGTAATATAAGGCACTTGTGTTAAGTTTCTTTTTAATTGGACTGCTTCCCATAGTAACAGTAGGAATGATTGTATTAAAAATATGTTTAATTCTTGATTTATAAAGACCAGTGTGCATGCTGTACTCTTCTCTCCACCGAAGCTGACTGTGTCCAAACCCTTCTGTGCCCACTTTTTCATAAAGTTCAGGCCTTTAAAACATAAGCCATCATGTTTTTCTCTACAGCTCAGATTTTAGCTACATTCCCTTAAAACAGTATTCATGCCATCTAAACTTAGATATTTCCTGAGGCAATCAGATTAGGAGTCACGTTGTTGAAGGTGCTTCCCCTAGCCAGAGGAGAAGAGGTATCCTTACAGTCAGTCCTGCTTGTGTCTTCAGTGGGGGTTGTGTGGGTTGACTCTTCATAAAGGTCTTAGGCTAAATTTTATAGCTTTTGGAGTTTTGCAAATGGCAGGGTATAAAAAAGGCTGTAAAACTTCATTTGGATTTGATAAAACATCACTCTTCACCATATGAAGTGGCCCATGGCCTTCCTGTCATCCTTTGGACTCCAGTTCATTACAGCATTTTCATGATAGCTTTCACCCATGATCTCTTTAAGATCACTCCAGGCTTATAGCAGTGACTACCATGAGCTGTGTAGTGTGTTTTACAGCCTCAGAAGAACTTTTTAAAATAGTTTCTTTTGTTTCTACTTCAGCCAGAGGCGGAGAAGGGAAAATGGATTTTCTGCTGTGCCAGTTCTTGTTCCTTAGCAGACAATGACAAATAGCAAATTTATACACATTTTCTAATCTAATCTTCTGAATAAGACTATACACTGATTTTGTATAGCAAGAATAATATTTAACAGTTGTAAATCCACTGCATTTTATAAAAACTGTGCCTTTTTTTTTTTTGGCCAACGTTGCTTCCCCCTTATCACATTTTCATTACTCTTGTGTCTCCCTTTGAAGCTTGTAAGTGGCTAGACAAGTCTAGTGAGGTCAAAGTTATGACACAATAATTTCTTTTTCATTGTTCCATTATCTTGTCTTTCCAAGTTGAGCATAATGCTCTTTGTCCTCTCCTTTTTCCCTTTGAATTCCAAAAGTTGACGGTAGATTATTACGTATCTTAACATATAGTACATTGCTCTTATTGCGAGCCTGATGTAATAAGCTGTTGTACGTAACACTTATTTCTGTATCCCCTCTATTTCTGAAAGTAAGTTAGTATACTATTACTGAAACTAGACAGTTATATGGTGTTTAACTTCTAATATTGCTTCTCTATTTATAACAATTGCAGCAACAAGAGAACAGCATACTGAAAGTTAAGCGTTTTGGAATTGCAGGCACTGCACAATATTATCAGCTCAAATGCCAGCTGTATTCCCCAAGCACACTGTTACCTCTTGTCTGGGTTGTCTACTGGTTTCTGGGTCCTGAAGAGAAACTCTTGAATCAGCAGAAGCTCGGTAGTGATCACATGTTATTGTAAGATTTTGAAAAAATACAGGGTACTTCATTGTTGCAGATTTACCTTAAAATGTGATATTTTCCTGCAAGACCCTTTTCAACCACAGGCTTGACAACACATACCTCGCACTGTGCTACAACACTGTGGTCCTGCGGGTTGCTGTTCTCTAGGTCCTATGCTTACATATCCCTGTAGGGGATTTATCTCCTCTAACCCATCCTTTTACAATGTGTGTCACAGGTGCTGAGTTGAAAGGGCATCCAGAAGCAGCTCTGGAAGGCGTAGTCCTTGCCAAGTGGAGGAGAGGAGAGGGTTCTTGTTTCTATTTCTACTAAGTCTTTAGCAAAACTTTAATGAAATTCTACATTTGATGGCTGCTGTATTCTGGGTAAGGATGTCAGGATACAAATCCATTGCTTGCTTTTTGTCACTGAATATTGACAAAAAATGGGATTTTTTGAGGTATTTTGTCTACAGTTGTAATGGTATAAACAAAGGAATAAATGTATTAAATATTTTATTTTTACAATTTAGGGAATGATGACATAATGCATGAACAGCTGTAGCCTCTAATGAGGGAAGATGGATGCAGTACATAAAATCAATCTATATGGGTAGTTTATACAATGACAGCATTAAAATGCAAAGAAGCTGCCAGTCAAAATGCTGACAACATGCAAAACTATAAAATAGTGAAGCAAGGGCTGCTGATGTTTAGTGATGAAATAAATGTTTGTCAGCTCTTTCAGTTTAATGAAACTCTAAAAAGAGGAGAAAAGGGATTTATCTCCTCTAACCCATCCTTTTACAATGTGAACACACAAATATTCCAGAGAGCAACATAGGAAATGAATTCTCCTGGGACAGGAGAAACAAAAGGAAGAAATAAATTCTAGTTTACATACATACAGGGATATTATGAACACTCATCAATCATCTGTTTTGTAGCAGTCCATGTATTTCTCTTCTTTGATAGAATCCCAGTCAGGAAACACTCCTGTTTTGCTATGCATTATGCCATTACATTGTAATTAAATCAATTCTTTGCGGCCAAGAGTCCATACAAGCAAAAAAAAAAAAAAAAAAGAAAAATCCTCAAAGGTAACTATTCTGAATGTAGTTCCAGCCCCCCTTTATTTGCAAAGACTGAAGATCAAGACAGTTTCTGTTCCCATCTTCAATGTTTAAGTCTTTAGCAATTCTCTTTATTTTTGTTGTTCCTTAGCTGTCTGTTGCTATAGGGGAGTGAGTGTTCCTGCTGCATCAAATGCTGTAACTTGTCTGTAATGTTTCCTGTTCTTTCTCCCTTTGTTTCCTAGCTTTTTTGTATCTAGCTATATATAATTTAATATTTTGATATTTTCCATAGTAGCAGACAAAATAATTTCAATAGCCTCATATATGCGTGTTCTACAGCCCTGATAATACCCTGCAGCACCTAAGCCATTCATTCCATATTGGTATGCAGTACAATTACTGTAATTTACCTGTATGTATGTTAGAAATTCACTGCAGGATGAATGCAATACAGTATAGCACTTTGTATAGCATCTTTCATGTAAAAAATATAACTAGGTGCTTTGCAGGATGAATAATAGAACTACACAGCTAAATAATGTATTTACAAGGATAAATAATACATAAAAGAAGAGAGAGAAACTAAGAGGCAAAGCAGGAAATGAGTTTTAGCTTTAACAGGAGTTAGAATTGGTAAAGCAAAGAAGCTTCAGCTTTGCAGTTTGGTCTGACTTAATCATTCAGATTTGAGCTGTGGCAATCACAACTGAAATGTTGCCTGAGCTTTTTGCTCACATTATTTAGAAATCTGATCAGGCTGTTTCCAGCATTAGGTGAACTAAACTACAAACAGAAAGCTAACCTTACTAAAACTGTTCCTCCATCTTTGTTTTCTGTAGTGTCTGCCCAAAAGATACTGGATTTTAATGAAACATTTGCATTTTGGCATAATTGCAATGCATGAAACTAGAATTTATTTCTTCCTTTTGTTTCTCCTGTCCCAGGAGAATTCATTTCCTATGTTGCTCTCTGGAGCTGGTATGTTGCTCTCTGGAATATTTGTGTGTTCACTTGATCCTTTAATTTAAAGATGCTTTTATTGCTATAATATATATCTCGTCAAGATACAGTAAAAAGAAGGGAAATAAAAACTTTTCAACTAAAACTATTCATTATATAGCAAATGAGATGCAATTCTTTAATGATGTGGGAATCGACAGAGCTGGTAAACTTCTGGTAGCAAAAGTAGGCTAATGCCTTAGCTTTTTGCTTATCCTGGCAAAGTTGAACTAGTTTTCCTGGAAGAAAAATAAAAATTATTCAAAGTGGAATGACTGATACTCATGTACTTAGAGATGCAAAAATGTAATTGTAGCAAAGCAAGAATATCAAAGCAGTTTTTCTCTGAGAAGTTAAATTCTTAGAGGTATGGAAGAGGGGATGATTTTTTTTTTCTTTTTTTGAGATTTCACCCACAGTCTTCATCAACTGTGAAAGACATCAAAAGCTGGCTGGAAGAGCTTGTTCTGAGTCTTTGAGGCAGAACTGTAATTTAAAATGCTGAACTTTGAGCCCTGTGGGTTTGAATATCAGATATTTAATACTATGATTGATAATGCAAGGAGGTCGTCTTATTTATACTACAGAAGCATTAATGCAGCAGGAAGCTTTAGTATCTTTCCCTTCAAGCAGCTGATGTTAAAATACAAAGGAAGCAAAATATGCCTTGCACTGGATTTGTTTTCTATTAAATTAGGCTGAAAAACTCTTCCCTTATTGCTGAAGAACAGGTGGTTTGCTCCCCCCACCCCCTTTGTTTTGTAATTACAACCAGTAAAGATGAATTCTCTCAGCTCTCCTTCCTCTTGTGTTTTCTGAATAGCCACAGCGTCTAATAAATGACCTCTAAAATTCAGGTGCTTGGATTGTATTAAAACATAGAAATACTCTTTCTGAAAAAAAGTGAGAATTAATTTCACATTGAAACATATTTCTAACTTAAATACTGAAACATAATCTTAAATCACATGGCAGAAAACTGCAGCTACTAATTTTCATGTGAAAGGTGTGAAATTTTCATGTGCAAGACCATTCAGTTTGTGCTTTTTTGTTTTGTTTTGTTGTTGGTTTTTTGTTTCTTGTGTTGTTTTTACTTTAAAAAGTTGAGTCTCTTCTTAAATATTTAAAGCTTGCTGCAATATTTCATTTGGGTAGAAAACTTCAAGGCAAATATACATCTCAGCTGAATGTTTCATTATAAAAAATGCTAAATGATGCTATAATCTCAGTCACCTGAAATGATTCCTGCTATCTTTAAGACTCTAGTAAGCAATTTTTCTTTTTGCAGACTCTTGTGAAACTTTCCGTAGGTCTAGATGAGGTCAACTCTTATGCAGCAGAGCTGCAGCTGAAGTTCCCAGGCCTGAGTCCCTAAACGAAGAGGTTGTTGCATGTATTAAAAAACCTTGCGAAATAATCCTGCTTGCAAGCCACCAAGCAAAAGTTGAAACATTGAAGTGACGGCTAATTTTGATTGTGATGGCAGCTGAGAACAAATGGAGGAGAAAAGGGCTGATACCGATGCCCATTGCAGCTTTCCTGAAATAGTAGACCAATTGTCCATCAGATACAGCAAGCCTGCCAGCATTAGTGGGATAAAAAGGAATATGATAAAAAGCCTGAGACGTCCAAAGAAATCCTGGGCATGTCCATGGGCAAGATCCGGCTTAATGCGCTGAGATGGGGGACCAGTATTTTGGAAAGCACACAGCCATTGGTCCCCTGGAAAACTGAGAGAAGTCCACCATGAGTGGCATGAAGTGACTGATGATATCTGTTCTCTAAAGACTCTCAACTTTCATGTACATTTTTCAATTTGCTTAAGCTTTGTTACTGAGTCTTTGCAGTGTTCTGCTAAACTAAACTTAAAGTACAGAATTTGCCTGCATCTTGGATATGATGTGAGTCAGGCCACTTGGTGGCTTGAGAATTGGTGATCCATTAAACTGTTTTAAAGCCGATAAAGTGCAGAGACAGCATGTGTGTTTTGTGGTTTTTAGTTGTTTATTTTGGGGTTTTTTTAAGCACACAGGTAAGAAAATTAATGTGACACCAGTAGCATTCAGCCTGACGATTTTTCCAAGTGAAATAGTATTAAGAATTCCGTGGGGTTTTTTTCAGTCTTCCATTGCTTCAGTGAATCATTATGTTTATTGCTTCAAGAACTGTGATTTTGTACCTAAACTAGGTAGTCATTGTTACAAATAAGCTGTTAAATTTGATTGCACCACAAAGAGGATGTAATGAATTCTTTAGAGCTTTAAAAGAAGGTTGGTGAGTTTTAAGTTTTCTACAGTGTATGGTAGTCCAATAAATATAGCTGTGCTGCTTTTGTGAATTTTAACAAAAAATGGCAACTCATGGCCTTTTATTTTGTAACACGCTATCCTTCTTTCCATTATTTCTTCTTTCAGTTGCAAGGTGTTTTGGTCATGTTGCAAAAAATATGCACTCAGCATAACTCATTTTAAATATGGTTTGTTCAGTGAAGAAGCTTGCACAGAGCTGTTACTTCCTGAAGCCTTGTCCTCTTTGCCATGGCCCAATGAGTCGGGCACCTATCAGTTGCTGTATGGCCCACAAAGGGACAACCCATTTGAGAGCAGCTCTTGAAACATTTTCTCTTCTCTATAGCTCATGTTTGGAGCAGCAGCCCAAGCCTTCTGTTCTTTCAAAGTTGTGCTGTTTATAGTAGTTCTGGCCTTTCTGGTTCCTGAACATGATCTTTTATTCCCAGTGTCTTTCCGTTTTTCTTTCACATCCCCCCTCAAAACCTTGCATGAAATTCTCTTGCAGCATGAAAACGTGAGAACTCCTGCTATCAAACTAGTACCATGCCTGCACTGAAAACCTGCAGGGAATGGAAGGATGGGTGAGATTAGTTTGAACCAGAGGAGAATATGTGATTAAATTGAGGATTTACATGTGTTTCCAAAGTGGTTGCTGTTGGCTTCTTCATGCTCATTTACCTTCCTTGCTGTTTTTACCTTCTGTTTCGAAGATGGAAGACAGTTTCTTTCCAATTGAAACCTTAAAAATGCCAAAACAGTAGTTCTTCCTGGTGTTGTGGTGCCTTTAGTTGACCTTTCTGCTGGTTAACCCAACAGAAAATAGTCAAAACAAAGTGGTTTGAATTAATGCAGAATATTAGTATTACTAAAAGGATGCCAGGAGAGATCCTTTTTTCCCCCTGCTTTATTGTTATGTGTACATTATATCCAGTTAATCTAAAACTTGTCCTGAAACTTTCCCTCAGATATTACAGGGGTTATTTTTTGTTTTGTTTTGTTTTGTTTTTTTGCAACATTTCCCCATTTTGCTGTAACATCCATAATTTATCACACTGGCACTGAGAGGCAGTAGACTAAAGTGCTGCTGCAGTTCTTCCTCCCTCCGTTCTTTGGTGATTGAGTATGTTTGCATGCCAGGCGTACTGATGAAGCTCTGCCTTTGCACTGCTTAGCAAATACGACTCTTCCTCCCCCTCAGGCCTAGTGCCTCTTTTGCCACAGACTTCCATGATGGTGATAGTGCTGCTGCATTCAAATGAGATAAAAATTGTGCTTTTTTTTAAAGGCATAAATATTTTGTGGGTATGGTTGACATTGGTAGCATTTTGTGACTCGTAATGGAGTTTGTTTCCATGGGAAACAGTCAGCAAAGTTGATATGAATTAAGATGCGTAGTAAAGATGCTCTAAGATTAATTTGAAGTGAGTGACAACCCCTTTACTTCTTCATTCAAGAGATTACAATGAGATGCAGTATCCTTCATGTTCACATCTTTATTTAATTCATCTTTGCTGAATTTTCTATGAAGAAAAGTCTTATTTTGTGCCTTGTTCTGGTTGTCACACTTTTAAAAAGATGTAGGAAAATTCAACAGGGCTACAGAACAGCTTTACTTGTGAAATACAGCCTGAAAAATGTGCCTTAAGGTGAAAATTATCTTTTTGCTTTTCCACTTTCTAAGTATTCTTTTTCAAATGATTATAACAGAAAGGAGAGTATAGTCAACAGCCTAAAGGTTTCTTTCTGAGCTGGACAAAACAGTAAAAAAATAAGATAACTTGAAAGTGAAATGGCCTAATTAAAACCAGAAAAAAGGTGCAAATGAAACTCTAACTTGTGTAGCAGTTACATTGTGGTGCTACAGATTTTTCTAATATTGGAAGCATCTAAATCAAGACTCTAGATGTCTTTTAAAAAGACCTAAGACTTTATTGTAAGTTGAATTTGGCTTCTTGCAAATATAAAAAAATGAAAAAATTAAAAGTAAAGCCATCTTTGTAGTGTTGGGAGGTTTGGTAGAGGTGATTGTAAGGTCATAAAACATACAAGTTTCTGATTTGTGCCTTTTCCTGTTTGGGAACTAGTACAAGTTGAGTTTGATTTGTCAGATAATCTAACAAATGGGATAAACTTACTTTTGTATGATGAAGAAGCAAACACCACAAGAGCTCTTAAAATAGTGGGAGACAATCTTCTCATGTGGCTGTAAGTATTTTACTGTTTTGACTGCGCTTGTCAGTACATTTTCCTTGTTACCTTTTCATCCTTTTGAAACAAGAAAGATAAAACGTTGGTTGCCTATTGGAACTAAGCAAACTCAGCAGCTTTTGCTTTACCATTAAGGTTTCTGTGATTTACTGAGAAACAGCAGGCTTAGGTAAGGTAGCAGTAACTGGTTTCTGGGGAATATTGTCTCATTGCAGACACCTCTTCTGCCCAGTCATCCCAATTTATGGCAACCCTAGCCTCAGTCCAGGTCATCTCACGGGGGCTGGAGCTTTTATTGGTGGCGACTGACAGTGGAGAGCTTAGGTACGATCTGCTTCCGGGCCAGTGCTGAGTACCATCTTGGTACTGTCCCAGGCTGGGAATGTGGTGCAGGAGAGACGTGCTGAGCAGTGGTAGGCTGTAATGCCTTGGATAGCACAGCATTGAGTACATGGCCACTGATGCCTGCTATTGTCATTTAGAGTTGCATACATCTGAATCTGTGATATTATTTATTATCTCTATTTCCTGTATTGGTTAATTGGAACTGTCTGAGCATAGTTTAGAGAAGACAAAATGAACACAGTCATCACTAAAACATGCTAAATATGGTGAGAAGGGTCTCAAAATGCTGTTTAATTTTGTATTTATTACAATTCCTTCCTAGCACAGTGCCTGACTTAAAATTGCCAATGGTTATAGCACTGGTTTGTAAAATGGGAGCCCATGTTCAAATCCCTGATTCATCCCCCCAGGACTTTCATTTTTTTTCATGCACAGTGCGATAGCTAGTACAGGCCTCTGAGACAGAGACGAATGGGAGTGAGAAGTCTGTCTTTTCTATAAAAAAAATAAATAAAATTATTCCTGAAGCCCTGTATTTCATTCTGCAGCAGAAAGAGCACTTGTTTTGAAATCTTGGTATGCTTAGAATAAGAAAGTCACATGTTTGCTACTCAGAAGGACCACAGATTTAGTCAGTCAAACTTGCACATGAGCTGAAATCTGTCTAAATTCTTGCACAGAATTCCCTGAAGTTGTCATTGCCTTCACTAGCATCTCTAGTAGAGACGTAGTATAGACTTCTCAGGGTGTGTGAAAAACTGTTCTGCATTGGGGATGAAAGGGAATTGTAACCAATATCCTTAAAAGAAAATCATGACCACAAAACATGAAAGGTTGTTGTTACAAGATTAGAAGTGGAATGAAAGAAGAGAAGCCTTTGAAAATCAAGGCAGCAAATGTCTTCATGACATAACATGAAAAAGCTTGTTCAATTTTCCTTTGGTTTTAAACACTAAGGAGAAGCATCACAGACAGGTTTACTCATGTTTCAGATGCCTGCTGTTAGGACATGAGGACACCGGAAGGCAATTGGGTTTTTGAAGAGGTGTTGTGGAGCCTGTGAAGTTGCTCTCTGCAGGGAGGGGCCAGGTTTCCCCACCATGGTAGTGTGCTGTGTGAAGGATCCTTGAGCCTGAGAGACATTTGGAGGAGAAGTGGGGAAGGGTAATACTTAGATTAGTTCTTGTGCAAGTTTTCCCATTGGAATGATACTGCATATGTGCTAATGGAACACTGGCATGGTGGCACAGGGACTCCGTTCATTATACTGGGAAAGTATTTTGTTTCCATTACCTGGGTTAGTACTGCTGAAGGTGCTCCTTAGCCTTGTTCTGCTTACTTAAAATTGTGGTTTTACACATCAGCTTTCTTGAGGAAAATTGCTAGTTACCAAGAGCTTTCTGAGAACCTGGGGGCAACTAAAGGTATATAATTTACCTGAAAGTAAAGGTAATTTTTATATTACAGAATCATCTAAGCTATAATCACATATCTAAGCTACAATTTGCACATGCACAAGCCTTGTTCTTTTGATTTCAGCCGCATATCTGTAGTGATATAATTTTGCAGTAGACCATGTGAGGAATATTTGCATTTATTAAAGCATTTTTTGTAGCACAAAAATACCTGGTCCTTGGATTCCTAGGTAGAAATTTACTCAAGATGGTACCTAGTCTTCCTGTCCATAAACAGTGGACAGTAACATAAGCAAACTTGGTCTGCGTTTGTGCGGACCTTGGTAGATTCCAGAACTATGGCTTCAATTTTGTGTATGGCTACAGACAACACTAGTAAACTCAGAGGAGAATCTGAGAATTCAGGTTTGTACTGTATATAATAAAATCTAAAATTAATCCGAGAAATGTGCCTATTATTTGTACCACCCTTCTTAATTCATTTGCAAAGTATTTTTCCCTGAAATATTGCTAGGGGAGGGAAGCTAATTTTTCAAGAATTGATATGCATGGGATAGATTGTCTCTAAGGACTGAGGAATTTTGGAAAAGACTCTGCATTTTAATTAAATCCATCCTTTGAATTTTTAAAAAGGAGTTTGAAAACAAAACAAAAGTTGTTCTCACATTATTCATTCTGAAGCCTCAGGACCATTCCAGCTAATCAAGGATTTTTGGCTCTAAGTATTACACAAGCCCTAGGTATTAAACTAAAAGACATGTATCAATGAATATATGGAAAATTAAACAGCGAAGTTAGTTTTTGTCTTCAGAAAATATTAACCTTGTTCATCCATGAATAAAATGGAAGAAGAACTGTCAGAATATTTTCAGGAATGAAATGATGAAAATTAGAGTGAATGTTACATGATAACTAATTGTCTGAAACAGCGTACAGTGACAGATGGCTTGTTATGACGCCTGGGGACTTTTTTTGTCATCTTCTGTTGTCAGTAAAAATCCATGTCAGGAGTCAGATCTGAAATGTCTGCTGATCAGGGTTTTATCAGAAATTCATTTAGTATGAAAGTTGCTGCTCTTCAGAAGGCAAGCATGGAGCCAAAGGCGCAGCAGTATCATTTACAATTGGAATTTAATTTATACAGCAATTCTGGCTTCTGGCAGAGGTGATGTGCACTCTTTATGATAGTGAAGCTGCATATATGCACTAAGCATGGCTGTACATTAAAACAAAGAAATGCAGAGGCATGCTGGAAAGCATTGTTTCAGTGCTGCTAAAAGATGTTTTCAGGAGTACCTGAATGACTGCAGAGTGTGAAGGAATTTGGGACCTTGTTGGAATGAGGCATTTAGATATTCAAAATTTTTCTTCTGTCACGTGATGTCAAAGCTAAAATAATTTCAAAGCAGGGAGAAAAAAGGTGAGACATTTGTCTTCAAGTGAATAAACATATATATAAAGTCAAGTTGTTAATTCTTTGCCTGACTTGACTGGACCCTTAGTTATGAAGCCTGTCTCTGTGATGGTTAGCCTGATTACCAGCCTGGGAGGGACACGGTTACCCTTGTGCTGTTCCCTTCTCTGGTAATGAAAGAGCTGGATGCTGCCCACCGCAAAATTACCATGCTTGGAACTTAAGGAATCTGTGAATTACTGTGAGACTGTAGAACAGCTGCCATATCAGTCCATTACTCCTGAAAGTATACCTTTCATCTCTTACCCTGACATGGTGGTTTCCTCTTTGTGACTGTTAGGCTCTTTCGTAGTTAATGAAATTTCAGTATTGCCTACTGGAGGGTCTCTGGTGTCATTCAGACTTGTAAAAATATCATCCCTATATTTTAGCTTGTAGCTATTGTGTTGGAAATGAAAAGAATGTGCATAACATTGTAGGTTTCACAGGAAACAGAAAATGCCAATGGTAAAAAATGATTGTTAGAGAGCAGGATTGGCCATAATGGAGCAGTTTAGTATGCTGCAAACACTGCAATAATTGAGTCACCAGGAGTTAAAGATTTGAAAGGAAAAGCCTCATCTTAAGAGGCCTGAAGCTCCTATGAAATATCCTTTTAAGAATAATTTAACTTTTGTCTGAACATAATATAATTTAAGATAGTGAATGTTCTGCGCACCTGAGGAGTTCTTTAGTTGACAACTTCTGTTCAGCTTGTAAAATTACTCAGCAGTCAGCTTTGTGAAGCAGTCTTCTTAATGATCTGGCGCAGGAGACATTCCTAAACACTGTTCTATCTACTAATAAACTCTTCACTGCAATTAATGGTCTACACAGGTTTATATACCTGGCACATGAAATTTAAAATAGGGGTTTTGTTAATGACGTTAAAATCATCGAAGTAAGCAAAAGCAGGTAAGCCAAGAAAAGTAAGGAAGAAAAAATAACTTAACCCCTATGGTCTTCCTTAATGCAAGGAAATCTCACTGAGCCTTTTTTAGCAAATATGCAGAGGTTTTTTTTTGTTAATCTGCTGTATTTACTGTTAATGGGAGTTTTGCTTGCAGCTTCCCATGCTCTGCAGCTAAGAATGACTCTACCTTTTAATGTTGTTTTAACATAATTTTCTTCTCATTTCATTACTTATGGTAGATCACTAAAATTACTGATTTGCAAACTTTGTCACGGTCTGGTAATAAAATTTAATAAAATCAGGAAACATGTAAAAGACCTAGCTAATGTATCCTAATGCTGCAAATGTTGGACCATCAGTTACTTTATCCTTGAATGATAAAGTTTAACTCTTTTTTATGGAAGTGGAGACTTTACAAGAATGGTCTTATAATGTATTGAAAATGTGCTTCACTTGGGCTCTTAGTAGCTCTTCTATTATGTGTGTAGGTGCTCTGCAGAAAGATTAATAGTTTTGTGAATTTGTTTTTTTACGTGGATACGCCATAATCACCCACATAACTCTTAACTAGAAATGAAGGTCTTCTGGCATACCTTGGTACTAAAAGCTGTTTAGTTCTTACCCTGAGACAGTATATTAAAGAAGGCCAGTGAAGGTAGTTGTTGTTATAGTAATTATTGTTCACTTAAATCCTGATATTACCCAGCAGCTGCCTAGTTATGTCCCAGATGTCATTATGTTAGATGCTAGTGAAATGCTGCTCTTGCCCTCCCTGCAGGTGGCTGAAAAATGCTGCACCTCTGGCTTATGGGGCTGTCTGGGAGAATATCAGATTCAGAGCTGTCAAGGTTGTGTGTGAATATAATACAGCAGCATAAATTTAGAAGGAATGCTAGTGCAGAATTAGTGAACCTGTGATTGTCTTATGCAAAATGAAAAAAGAGGCACATGCAAAGACACAAACTTCCATTGTGAAAATAAAATTACTATGGCCAAGATAAAACAGAAAATAACAAAGTTTATATATATATATTCACATTAGAATAAATAATGCATGACAACTGGAAGAAGAGATAATTCATCCCTATAAAAGTGGTTCAAAACAACAGGAAATGATGCAAAACTGAATAAAAGATAAACAAATGTTCCACTCCATAAATGCTTGAGAAAGCCATCATTTAAAGTTATTTGCCTTCACAAAAACCACAAAAATGAAGAGAAAATTTAGGAAGTTGATTTTAAAAGAACACAATACAAAACCCAAGTGAAAAAACTCACTTATTCAGTTCAGTGGAATTTTGTTAGCTTCACATCTTCGTAGGTCAGGGTTTATGAGGGTGGGCTATCATGAAACATCAGCCTTATGCTGATGTGATTGGGATCCTGGTCAGCTTAAATCCTGATAAGTACAAGTTTCTATTGCCAGATTCATAAAGCAGAATACAATGACGCTTTGTGTTCACAAAGTTGAAATAAAAGATAGGTTCTAGCCTGGTTTCTTAAGGAAATGGCTTTTCAGTGACAGTGCTCTGTGAGCCTGTGTTTTTATGTCTGGCTATCAGTCCCTTTCTGTTAGTACCAAATACCTTTTGAATCTATCAACTAGCTGCAGCAGTAGGTTAATGTCTCAAAAATGCTTACTTTCTATAGAAACCCTAGATGATTATATCCTGAATCAAGAGTAATATACGTAGGTTCTGCCCAGCTAGCCAGACAGGATCTGTATGTCTTCATGTTACCCTTTGCTCAGCCAGGTTTTGGGCTTTACTAACTTCAGCCCTGAGGGATCTTCTTGCAAACTGTGGTGTTACAGGCTTGAGATAGTGGGAGTAATTTTGGGGTCAGTTTTAATCTTGCATATCAGTTAAAAGGTAGTGTAACTAAACGTAAAAAAATACACCAAAAGCCAAAACCACCCAAGACAGTGGGCTTTTATGAGGTATGAATGATGTAGGATTGCACAGTGGGAAAATATAGGTATGCTATTTAATTCTGAAATGCAGAAGTGTACAACAAAGCTATAGAAGAAAGTAAAGACTCAAGTCATAGAAAAAGGAGATAATCTGAAGAGCAGTGTCTTGGAAAGTATTAAGAATCATTGTAGAAGAAGAGTAGGCTATCCTCGATGTTGTTTAAAAGGCTTGAAATGAAAAGGTTTACACTCTGTGCCCCACCAGACTGTATTGATCAAATCTGAGGGAACAAGTAGCATCGATACTAGATTTGTAAAATGCTTCCAAATGGCAAGGTCATTCAGAGAGCAAATGGAAAAGCATTTACTGTGAAGCACTGAGGAAAACACCAGGGGCAGGTCCTGTCAGAAGTAGTGGACGGAATCTGATGAAAACTAGAAAAATAAGAAATATGATTTGTGTCTTGGGGAACAGTAGTAAGGGACATACAACATTACTAATACTCACATGAGGGTACATGCATATACATGACTGGATGCAAATAGTGAGAGAAAAATTGCTGAAATACCATTATGGACAGTGTGCTTGAGGAAGATTTGTCAAATATGCAACATGCTGACTAGATGTCACCTAGTGCAAGTT
The DNA here is from genome assembly GCA_026283785.1 of Coracopsis vasa. Taxonomy (NCBI): domain Eukaryota; kingdom Metazoa; phylum Chordata; class Aves; order Psittaciformes; family Psittacidae; genus Coracopsis; species Coracopsis vasa. The sequence continues at coordinate 37,205 of JANHGB010065252.1, read as the reverse complement.
CCAGAAATATAAGGTAATGTTTTGTTCTTTTTGTTTATTTTATTTACAGTGTTTGAAGACTCCTGCTGGGCATGTAATCACTGTTACAGTTACCTATGGTCATCGCAGCACTGGCATCAAATTCATTATTTTGCAAAGTGCTTTAGAATACCTTGAGTATTGCAAACATAGAAACAAATTCTGTTCATTGGGTTTCTACTCCATTCCATCATGCAAGAAAGCTACATCATCAAAACTCAAAAGGACAAGAACCCATTAAATGTATCAAAAGACATGAGGCTGAGGAAGAAGAATTTATTTGGCTAGTCATTGTTATGAATTCTAGACCAAATAGTTGTTTGAATTTACAGTAGCCACACAGTCTAAAAAGAATTGTGTTCCTTTCAGTGCTTGAAATGTCACATTGAATACTCAGTGTCATGCACAAACCAGGTTTCAAGTTACTTAGTTTTCCAGTTGTTCTTCTTGACTTTCAGATACTCATATTTTATGTCCAGTTAAAGAAATATTGGTCTGATGCATATGTTGCTAGTCATTACTTGTGACTTGTCCATGTAGTTTTTACATATTTGCCTTTTCGTGTGTGTGTACAAGGAAGGAAATGTTCCAAAGTTGATTTATTCTTGGCATTTGTTTATTTATAAGTGATACTCAACAATATGTGTTACATGACTAGGAGAGTGGGGAGGTCTTAGATTTTTCTTTGTCCTGCAAAACCTTTGTTATCCATTGAAGGGTCAAAAGCCTGAGTGTAATAAGTAAATCAAAATGTTCTAGCCAGATTACTGGTTATATGAAAAGCGATGGATGGTGTATGTAAGTGCAAGAAAATTGTTAGAATATTTTATCTTCTTTGAGGAAGATATATGTATCCCTCTCAACACTACATTATCCTCTGTTGAAACAACACAAAAAATACAAGTGTTGCCTACATCAACCAAGAAGGCTTAGACTGTCATGTAACAGGACTGAGATTTTGAGTTGTGTGCCTGGTGTGCCAAAGTCAGAAAAGCCAATGGTCAGTTGACAGAATAGCAGTGCTGGTCCCCATTAACATGGAGGGAGAGATGTTCATCATAAGAGAGGGTCCTTTATGAAACTTGGTTTCATACTAGCAAATTAGACAGCCAAATAATCCAGGGGTGGCTGGATCCCTTCTGAAGATCAGACATTGCCAATGACAATGATTTGGTAACTGGAAAAATTTCTGTGGTACCACAGGAGCCTCCTGGGGTGTGGAGGTGACTGTGATACAGGTGTTTGCACAGGGAAACTTGCCTCACAGTGTGTGGTCAGCAGAGACCCACTCTCTGAAGGTAACTTGTGTAAATGCCTGAACATCTTTGAGCTAGTAAACTTGCTGGTGGTAGTAAGTGCAGTAGTAGTTCATGGCCCTGGGACAGAAAGCATCAAGAGGTCTGTCCTGGAAGCTTATTCAGTGAGATGTGATCAGCTAATTAATGATTTGGAATACTTGTTTGTTTAAATGCTAAGCCATAGCATTGGGCCAGCAGCTTTGAATACAAGTTGATAAATTAGTTGTTCCTGCGGTATGTGTTTCTGGAAGTATATCCCATTTGTAAATAGCTGATGAATGAGGCTTTACAAAAATAACAATGCTTGTCATTCCTTGCCTCAAAAGGCTTCTGAATTGACGTAACAGCTTAACCTTTTGGAAGTTAGGTACTAATGAAACTGGGGCATTAGCCACCTTTTATGCTGGTTCACATATTTTGAAATAGATATATTTATATTCAAATTTAAGATCCAGTAGGCTACCATAACAAATCTATTTTAAGTTCTAAAACATTTTCTTTTAAATTGAAGCATAGGTGGGGATTTTGCAGCCAGCTCTGCTCAGAGTGAATAAAACAGTAATCAAATTTTAAGTGTCTGTTTTCCCTTTCTTTTTGTACACCTAACTGATAGATTAATATTTAAATAGAACCGATGTCCTGTATCTGGTTCAACCACTCTGCAAATAGGTGGATTATTCTTTTTTTTATTATGACAAAAATGAGAAGTGTGCACTTTTCTACTAGAAAATTCCACAATGATTATTCAGAGAGTCATATAACAAGACATACCCAGACTTTTATGATATCTGAGTACGAACTGTATGTCAGTGTTCAGGATTAGCTGATAAGCATATCACCTTCTTTACCATCAGTATCCTCTCTTTTTTTGATTTTCTTGGTGCAGTGTCCTGAATGCCCTTCAAAAGTATTCTTTCAGTGTATGTTAATCAAACATTTGATCCTTGTTTGTAGTGTGAAGCTTGATTTTTTTTTCCCCCTAAGGCAGACTGTTCAGATTTATTTTTTTTTTGTGGGTGGGTGGGGTTTCTAACTTATTTTTTATTTCATTAACAGAAAAAACTTTAGCAAAATAGATACAAGTTATATCTTTTTCTGCATTATATTTGCTGTCTACCTAGGAGCCATTGTGTTGATTGAAGTTCATTTTGTGTAGTACAGTACTTGGCCATTTGTTGAGTATGGGAAATTTGCTGAGCAGATAATCTTATAAAAGTGTGCCATCATATAAAGCCGAGACTATATCAGTGATTGCTCCTGACACAACAAAAACCTGTCCAGCCTAACTAAGCCTTGACTTCAACCTTACCAACCTCATTTTATAAACCAATGAATGCATGAGGTTGTATTAACATAACTCTAGCAAATGAGATGTGTGAGAGCCAGTTTTCTGAAGCCATTACCCCTGGAAGCTAAAGATGCACAGTAGAGCCTATAAGGAAACAAGTATCTGATCCCTAATCAGGAAGAAAGTTTGTTACCTCTGTGAACTTAGCAGCCAATTCCACTATGCCAGAGCAGACTGGCAGCAGAAGTAATTTGGGGGTAAACAGTTGCACCCCAAGTATAAAGGGAAATGAGGACAGTTCAAAGCAGAACTACTAGGAATGCTAAGGAGCGCAAGGAGAACCATCTTGACTTGCGGATGTAGTTTCATTCAGGTTTTTAAAATAACGCTTTCCCTATATAACATTTTGGAAACTGTGTGCAACACTGTTCCATTCTATAGAATGATTCTTCTAGTAGTGTTGTACACTTGGGGCAAAAAAGTGCAGTCACTAAAAAAGACGACTTAGATCTATCTAACACTATGTTGTTGACTGATGACTGCAACACTACTGTGCTATACCAGGCCTTGTAGATGAGAAGAACTTTGTAATTCTTTGGCTGTTCAAATTGAGATGAAAGGTATGAGGTAATAGCTGGAAACATTGAAACAACTATAGGAATGTAAAATCTTTTTCTTTACTCGTTGCATGGTGGGGTCTGTGTTTTTCTAAACAATAGAATTATTCTCTTGAAAATCTGTTTATAATCCAACTCATTTAGCAGTCTGGTATGACATACTAAAAATTTACAAAAGAGTGGCCCAATTTGAATGTATATGTCTACAATTGGCAAAAAAAAAAAAGCCCCAGAAGTTTAATTTCCCCTGTGTATTATACACTGCACTAATTAGACAGGTTAAAAAATACCTAGAGGTTCAAAGCAAATGTCAGTGAATATTTAAGTACAATGTTCTAAAATATTCACAAAAAATGTTATTTTGAAATGTTCCTTTGGAACGGCTGGTAACAAGAGACACAGCAGCAAATCTTCAGTAGTTTTGTCAGAAGGAAACGGGGACATTCTGCCTCTTCTGGAATGAGGACATTACAAGAGCAAACAGCAAAGAAGAATAAATTAAAACTCTAGGCTGTTGTCCCATCCACAGTATGTTGTAATCCACAACAATATCCCCATAGCTGAAGAGATCTCACCTGATTCTCAGAAGCTTTAGATTACTGTAAATATTGCATTGCTTTACAGTGCTTAATTCTTGTTTCTAGGGATAAGAGGAAAAATAATGCCCTTTGAAATGTATGTTGCAAATCAAAACAGCATCTTGAACTGGATTTCCAGAAGGCAACAATACCTTAGGCTGAATCATATGTGAAATCAAATTTAAAATAAGGGGATTAGTTCCTCTGCCTGTATCTATACAGGTAAGGAATCTGTGCATGACTTTATCACTGAAGCATTTTTTTAGACAGAAGAGTATAATGAGATCTTGCAGGGAAGAGGCTTGTGGGGAAGGAAAAGGGCCAGAAGAAATCTCACTGTAATAGCTTGAATAATTTTAACATTTGGGCTGTGCTCATTTCATTTTTGGAAGACACATTTCTTTGAAGACGCATAGTATGGTGTGGTGGCATTGTAATTCTTTTTTTTTTAAATTTTTATTAATGAATTGCCTTCATTGTTACTTCTATCACTCTGGGGTACTCTGTACCCAATAATAACTATGTATAAAGATTGCCTGAGCTATTTTCAAATTGCATGTATAAAGACAGTAAAGTAGAAACAAGTGAATGCAGAGTATGTCCACGAGCAGTGAAAGGAAAACCTATTAGGAACTTTGATTTTTTTTTATTTTTTTTTTCATGCCCTCCTGTGTTTCATTTCACTGGACATTGTGTTGAGATAAAGTACATTCCAATTAGCTATAATGGGAAACCAAATTACATTCTTCAGACAAATTCTGATAATACAATGCATGCAAGAGAATGTAAAATGATACAATGTATTGCTGGATTCTTATTATATAGTAGCATTGTTCTGATTTGCTAATGGTGAGTCACAGGTATGCGTGGAACTGGATTCCATTTCTATTGTAAATCTGACACATTGCAGCCTTAAAAATAATGTACTGTTGTGTCTCTTTTTATTTAGAATATGTTTTAATGGATGTGGTTTTGTGAGCTAGACAGCTCTGGAGACCATGCACATATCAAAGTGACAAATACCTGGCTATTAAAGTGTTGTGTCATACTCATGAGGAAAACCAAGATCTTTCTTTTCCATACACTCTATAAAGTCATCACCTTTTGGGGGTTTTCCTGGATAGCTATACACTTGTTTTCTCCCAGCATTCTTCTGCTGCACAAAACTTGCATCCTGCTTTGGTGGTAATTAAACAAACTTTTATCTGTGGCTTTTGATGCTCATGTGCTCCCTAATGCATGTGAGGTTAAGGTACAGCAGCCTACAGAGTGGGCTTCGTGTCTTGCAAGAGGCAGCAAGCAGCTTCATAGTTGTCATACTAGGTGTTTTAAAGGAATGAAAACCAGAGTTGACAGGGTAGGTTATGAAATGCAAGGAAGCGAAAACAAGTTAGAATCGATATTACTGAGTTTGTAGTTATTGGGCTTTTTTTAATATATATATCTTCTGCCTAGTGCCCTAATGAATTAAATTTTGTCACTTAAGCACTAAACAGGTGACAGTATGATTTTAAGGTGCTGTATAGTGGTTCCTGTTGCGACTAGTTGGCTAACATGCTTTAAGGGATATCTGGCGGTCCTTGGAGTGTCCTTATGAAACCTGCTGGGTAGGTGACAGCGCTGCGAATACTTCATGTGCCCTGAGAGCCCTTTCAGGATAATCCCTTTCTGGCATAAGCAGCTGGTATCCCGCGGCCTTTGGTAGGACCTGTGGGATGGAAAATAGGGAGAGAAATATTTTGTATTGTCTTTATCTAACACCTTGCTGCTCAGACTACCTGACTGGTATAAAATCATAACCACAGTTGCTACCAATGCTGTACTAAAAGGATTTTCAGAGGCGGCTCAGTAGAAAATGAGATCTGGTTATTTTCCAAGCAAGGCATTTGCTTCTGAGGATGTGGCAGGTGGTCTGCAGGTCCATCTCACAGGGCAGCACGTTAGGAGCATGCTGGTCCCAGGTGGTCACTTCCATGTTCTGGAAGAAAGTTCTGTAGCCGTCAGTGGCTTTTCCTCCTCAAAGTTACTAACTCTTGTGCAAGTACCTTGAAGAATAAGTGAAATGCAAGAAAAGCAAAGGACTTGGAGACAGAAATATACAAGTCAGTCTTGCAATCTTTTCTACTTACCATAGTGCTAGGAGTTTCTATGTTAAAGGAAGCAAAGGGAACATTTATTTTCTACCCATGTGTGAAAACTTTCAAAAGTGTAGATAGTCAGCAAAGACTGGTAATTTGTATTTTAGAGAGCAACTATTAAATATTGGTGAAATAGGCCACGACAATGTCGGTACTCAATGTAAAAAAATTATCCTGATTTTGTGCTCAGAGCTTTCTCACTGTATCTAGAGATGAAGAGCAAGGGAATGCTAGGCTTTTCCTTAGCTGAATGAAATGAATGAGGTTATGGTTACATCCTCTGTGGATAAGTAAATCTTTCAGTGATGTGTGAAAGCATACACAAGCAAATTCCAAGTTTGTGTTAACATTTCTGAACAGAAGAGACATCTCTTGCAGGATTTTTCAAGTCAAGCAAGACTTGAAGTCTTGCAAGCTTACATTTACCATGTAAAGAAGCTTTTTATTCATGGTGTATGAGTGGAACTGCTAGATACATAATCAGATACATTCAATACAAATGAAATCTGGAAGAAAATAAATTTTGAAAGAAACTGAATGTGGCTTTTAAATGAGATGATTTAAGGCTGAAGAGATGCACAGCGTGTGGCAGATTGATGCGGTGTGTTAAGACATGTTGAAATAGTTTTACGTACTCACCCCCTCTCTGATTTTTTAATAATATTGAAATGCTAGTTCTTCATTTTTTACTTTACTGAAGACCTTACCAAGATCTTTGGATCACTCAAATAGTGGTACAGCCTACGTTGCACTCCTCTTGTATTCAAACTGTGGAGAGTGTATTCTTTTACCAGAAGAAACATAAATGCATTCATCCCTCTGGCAGAATGATACTGCAGATAGCTTTCTGTATATTTAGAACCAGAAATTCAAAAAGTCTTTCTGTATCTAGGATGAGGATGGTCTTACTCACTTTTGTTGAAAAAAAGAGCTTGTTTTTGGTTTTGAAGTATTTTCGTTTTTGACAGCTAATGGACTATGAAAATTTGATGCTGTTGCAGGACAAATTGTGAAAACTTGTAACTCCTAAAATGTATTCCACTGTGACATGCAGATGTGTGATAGAAATTAACTAATTTTTAAGAAAATATTTTTAAGTCCCATTTGCAAGAAAAGTCATTGTCTTAACTTTAATGAAAATTCTGCATTTTTAATAGCATGCTGTTCTCAAGTCCAAAAGTAAATAACACACAGTATATGTGATATTCCCTTTTTGTGTACAAAGGATATAATTTGTACTGAAGGAAATAAGAGTGTCTTTCTGAAAAAGGAGAGAGAGAAAAGGAGAGAAAAGAGGGAAGTTTGTGCTTTTTTCCTTTTCCTCACATGCTGTGTATTTCTGGGGATTACAAGATGCCAGGAAGAAGCAAATCTTATGCAGAGATTGTGCCCACTCTATAGGGAAGTTTGATCTTCCATCTTCATTCTAATTCTTGAGTATTAAGAATCTTTCAGGGTTTCTTTTATTGGGTGCTGTGAAACTATTGACTTCCACTTTTCGAGCCTTATGAAGAAATCATGATGGTTTTTCTTGTGAGAAGGTGGCAACAACACCAGATGTCAGAAGAATGAGACAAGGCAAATTCAAGGTATGATTCGTATCACCTCAAGAGGCCTGGAGATGCATCCTGCAAATTACACCTGTTCTAATATTGCTTTAATTCACCTGAATGAATGTTATGAGCAATGAAACACATAGGGTGGAAGGAGGGTTTTAGGCAGATGCTGTGCAAGCAAACTAAGCACCTTTCAGGAAACTTCTTTTCTAAGTATTTTCAGGGATGTTTGCTTTTATACTGAAGACATTTTTTTTTCCTTGAGAGATCTACTTCTTTCTCGACTCATTAATCAAAGTGCAAAATTCAGCACTGTTCAAAATGCTCTTTGAGTTGCTAACATGGGAAAAATTCATAGCAGCCCAGTGATCTGCCACTCTTCCTCCTAAGTAGAGCACACATCCAAAACCACATTAAAATGTTTATGTCTTTATGACTAATCAGAGCCAAGCTACTCAGATCTATAGTGGTGTTGCTGTCTGTTTCCCTGCTTAATTACAGCTGTCCTCTTTCTACTAATATGAAGTTACAGCTGTTCAAAGTGAAGTTGAAATGTTAGCGTTCCATCTCTTTTTTTTTTTTTTTTTGGCTCTTGGCAATCATCCACAATTCTTCAGCTAAAACATGAAGAAATCTACTTGCAACTGAGAACAAATGTGCTATGTTTTGTGCGGAAAGGTAAAAGAAGAGTCCTGAAAAGGTGGAATTCTAAACTACCGAGGAGTCTCTTGGGGGGTTATTTTTGTACTGAGTCAGAACATAAATGCTGTGCGTCCTGCTATTATTTTTTTAATATGGGAGATTTCATGGGGAAATCAGTGCTCAGAGGAAGCTCTTTATTAAAGTCAAGCGTTGTTAATTGGCATTTTTTTTTTGCCTTTTAGTTTACTGCTTGGCTGGTCAGTAAGATCTATTCTGTCATCCATGACAGTAAGCTCCAGAGATTGTTTTCCTCATTTTCTAATTTAAAAGAAATAAAATGAAGTTTTCTCTGTAGCAAGACTAAAAAGGAACTTAGACTTGCATCATTAGGATTTCTGTGGTTACTTGAAATGAAATGTTGTAGGACCTTGAGCTGCCCACATTTGGGTCTTACATGTTTGGCATTAGTATCACAATTAATGAAATTTTCTTGAATTACTATTTCTTACTACTGAAATAGATTTTAGACCATAGCAACTCTCTAGTATTTCCTTGAAATTTCCTTGAAATTTTTGTATTCTCTGCCAACTGAAAGGGGAAGAGGGGGGAAAAGTTGACTGTCTTATTGTGAGTACACAAATAATTGTGCAGCTTTCTCTGAATGTACAATACAGAAATAGACAAAAAAGGTACCATTCTGATTCTTCTTTTCTTTTCAATTGTGACCATACCCTTTTTGCCCAGGGGAAGTTCCTGTCAGGAGTGGTTGTTGTTATCATTGTACGTGAAATACAGTTGCTTATTATAACTTCCCACTGAAATGCTTTTATTGGTAGGCTGCACTGTTATGTACCTGTAATAACACCTCAGTTTAAATTAGGGGGTTGTCTTATTAAGACACACGAATGTGCATAGTCCTTCATCGTGAGATTTTTGCAGAAAATGTGCTTATTATACTGCATTTTTCTTTCATGTATTGAATTCATATTGAAGCGTCTCCCATCATAAGAGAGAAAGAAATGGACAACTTGGCAGGATGCCAGCTAAAGAGATCTGTGTTTGCCAAACACATATGAATAAACTTATTACTTTCCTCACTGGGTTTTCTTGCTTGTTATGAGAAGCAAACAGCCCCGTTTTGCTCTTTGGAACATGTAAAGTGCTATCAGATAGCACGCATAGGAAGCATACAGAGATTCTGAATTAAATTTATGATATAATTGTCCTTTTGTGTTGATGCTGCAGTTCTGGAGGCCAGCCCCTGCTGAGCCTGCCGTGATGAGAATGGATGCCTGTCTGAAATCCACTCTGTGCAACTCCTCAGTTTCTGCAGGCACAATTTCTTTTGATCGAGTCCTAGTTTTAAGAGGAAAAAGCACTGATATCATACAGGCTAGAGAGAAACAAAAAGTTTTGCATTTGCTCTTTGCCCAAGACATTTAGTTCTAACAAGCTAAGCTTTACGGTGATACAGGTTACAAACTGCCCAGAGCTGCTATCTGGTTCCAAGTTTTTAAGGAACTTTTCATTTCTGTAAGAAAGGCTGCTCACAGCCATGACAGTTAGATTTGCCTGGTTCGAGAATTTAGCTCTTTCGTCAGCTTAAACTCCTTCTTCATGAAGTTTTTCCACATAAAGCTGCAGCTGTACCTCAACCTTTTCACATTCCTTGGAGTACAGATTCTTATTCTATCTTAATTAAATTTCCTTCTTTAATTTCTGTTTTTGTCCCCAAATTCTTGGTCTCTAGTGTGCATAATGCCCAAGATTTTCTGCAGGTCACAAGTGTCAAGAAAGAAGCTAACTTTTCTGTTGCATGCTTGCACTTTCTGAAATTATAGGTGAAATTAGAAGAGGTGTTCCCTGACCTTGACTAATACATAATTTTGACACCACTAAATGTATTTCAAGGAAAGTGAGGATATGATAAATCCCTGTGAGTCTCTTATGCTTACTGTCATTTCCTAGGCAACTCACTGTCATATATTAAAGCTTTGACTATCTCTTACACAGTGTGTTTCTACATTTTTATGTCTTAAAAAAAAGTTTTGTTTTTTTTTATTCAGTATCTTAAATATAGAGTAAAAAGAAATGTGCAGATTCTGAAAGTAGAAATTGAAAGGGGAAAAAATGGTAAAGATGGCCATATATTACCATTACTGAATGTTAACATGAACTGCCCAGTAGCAATCTAGGTATTTCAAGTCCATATTGGGCAAGCTGGCCAGATCAGTGAAACCGGGACAACTAGTTTCCTGACTGGTTTACAGCCTGAAAAATACTATAAAAGAGGTGGTTATTCATGTGACTGAGCCTGTATGTCACCTGATTAATACTCTGTGGAGATAAAAGCACATGTGAAAACCTGGAGTGAAGAATTTTCTGAAGTGGTTACTGTCCTCATTGGAGGATGAGGCTAATTTTAAGTACTCAGCTGCCACATCATGAAGTTGTAGGTTCTCTGACATTTCTCTTGCATTTGCTTGCATTCAAAGCAGGCTGAGCTCATTATAGGCGATCAGGAAAGAGGTAATTCTCATGAGGGTCCTTAAAAAGGACAACAATGGACAACTGATAGGCAAAACTTGTAATTTCTGTCAGTCCTGTTCATCTTGAGTGCTCTTACTTCCCATAGTATGTTAATAGTTCAGAAAGCTGTTAAACTTAGCAATCGAAACTGTAGTGATAATACGTAGTGTGGTTTGTACACCTGCAGCCATCAGCCTGCCACAGAATTTTATTCCACCTTGTCCTTCAACTTCTACTGTTGTAGACTTTAATTGTATAGTCTGCATGAGAGATAACTGTATGAAAATTTCTTTTCTTGGGCAGAATTTGGGCCTCAGAGCACTTCCATGTTGAAGTTCTTGCATGCCTTTTACTTGGAATGGAGAGTGGTTTTAGTTGGTTTTTTTTTTTCCTCAGCACTTGTTTCTACTGTTACTTATTTTTATATAAATCAAAGATCTAATGGAATTAATTAAGCAGAGGAGTGTTTTGTTTTTGCTGAAAAAAGAAAGGCATTCAATATCACGATGACTAATTCCATGCAGTAAGGAAGAGAATTCTTTAGGAATAAATAATATCAAGCATCCTACTGGCAAGTAGAAAAATAATTATTGAACTGAGAAAAAAATTATTGAACAAAGCAAAAGAGATGACAAAAACCTCAGAAGATTTGTCAGATGTGGTTTTAAACTTGTATTTAATCTTCTGGTGTGGTGAGAGAGGGAAAGAGAGGAGATACTGATGGATAATTGCAAGAATAGAAGTAATAGCAAGTTTTTACACAGACACTTCAGGGGAGCTATCTCTTTCTGTGTAGCATGAGTCAACTGGCCTATACCTGAATTTCATGGAAGCTGAGCTCTATGTGTTGTTGCAAGGCTGCCAGCATAATAAGTTGAACAATCTGTAATTCAAAATCCACCACCTGAGACTAGTAAATCTGGAGAATGGCCTTGACCTGAAATTTCAGTGGTAGACTGACAGCTGGTTTTCTTGGTTTTGTTTTTGGTTTTTGTTTGGTTTGTTGGTTGTTTTGGTTTGTTTTTTTTGTGTTTTTTTTTTAAAGAATCTATGCTAAACTGGGAAAAATCTGCCAAATCAGGATGGTTTCATACATCGAAGGCTGGCAATGCCTTAGTAATTCTGTTCAGGCCAAAGTAGAAAACAGCTTTCATATGTGGCCCTTGCAGCTTGAGATCTCATTTTAAACATTGCAGGGAAATTAACATTTGAATTGTTAAATATGTTCTCCTTTAGGAAAAATTACTTACAATATTGCATAAAATTCTGAAAGTCTCATTTAACACTTTTTCTTAGGAATAATAGAAATCATGGAATCCCAGATTGGAAGTACCTCAGCAATAACCTGGCACAACCTTTCTTGGCAAATCATGACCCAACTTAGATGTCCTAGCGCACTGCTCAGTTGAATCTTAAAAGTATCCAGTGTTGAAGAGTCCACCACTTCCCTGGCAAAGTTATTCCGATGGCTGGTTGTTCACATTGAGAACAATTTTCCCCTTCTGTCCATTCAGAATCTCCCCAGAAGTAACTTGTGCCCATTACCCCTTGTCTTTTCCATGTGACCCCTTGTAAAAAGGGAGTCTCTGTCTTTGTTGTAGCCACCCTTTAAATACTGGAACATGGTGATAAGGTCTCCCTGAGCCTTCTTTCCTCTAGGCTGAAAAACCCCAGTTCTCTCAGCCTTTCCTCGTAGGACAGGCTTCCCAGTCCTTTGGTCATCTCTGTGGCCTTTCTTGGGACCCTCTCCAGCCTGTCCACACCTTTTCTGTATAGCAGAGCCCAAAACTGAACACAGTGTTCTGGGTGTGGCCTGACACGCGTTGAGCAGCGTGGGATAATGCCATCTTTATCTCTGCTGGTGTTGTCTTTGTTGGTGTAGCCCAGTGTTCTTTTGGCTTTCTTTGCCACAGCTTCACACTGTTCACCCGTATTGCTGTCCACCAGCATCCCCAGGTCCTTTTCTACAGAGTTGAGTACATCCAGGCTTATGCTGTGCTCTTGGATTGTGCTTACTCAAGTGCAAGACCTTATACTTGTTCTTGCTGAACTTCCTAAGTTTCTGTTAACTCATTCTTCCAGCCTATTCAGGTCATTCTGCAGGGTGGCTTTTGCTTCTGAAGTGTTCATTTCCCCACTCAGTTTGGTGTCATCAGGGTACACTTGATCCCATCATTTAGATCACTTGCGAAGACACTGAGCAACCTGGGGCTTGATATTGATCCCTGTGGTACTGCACTTGTGACAGGTTCCCAGTTTGAAAAGGAGCTGTTCATCACCACCCTCTGGGTGTGGCCTGTCTGCAAGTTCCCCATGCACCACAGAAACACACTTGTCAAGACCGCAACACATCAGTTTCTCTTGGAGGAGGCTGTGGGAAACTGTATGGAAAGCCTTGGATAAATTAACCTGGTATTGCAGCAGTCCTGCAGAAGGTATGTGGGCTGGACATCTGTCACTGATAACAGCATCTATTCCCTTTGCCAATAAACTTTTCACAAGGTTAGTGTGGTTTTTTTTCCCCATTATGGTTACATTTTTTTCTTTTCCCTTCTCAAATGGCATGACAATTACATTAAAAGTCTGTGTACTCTTGTACAAGCTGGCAAGTATTTATCCACCTTGTTTAATTCTTCATCTCTTCTCCAGTCTGCTTTTGCCTGTTGCAATAGCTAATGTGCCTTCTTTAAGTCATATGTCTTTTTACCTAAAAAGCTGTACACATCGCATAAGAAAACAGTTTAACGTTCTTCCCACCACTCTTCTTCACCAAACCCTTTTATCTCCAGCTATAAAGAGAACCTTGACCTTTGGTTTGTAGGTAATTATTTAAAACCCTCATGTATTTAAGTTGCTATTCTTGGCCAGTTGAATGCTGGTCCTTATTATAATGAACAGCAATCGCAGATTGATGCAAGAAACTTTGAGGCACAGGACAACCATGAGTTTTAGAATGAAGCTGTAGATTTCTGCAGCTGGTTGATAAGAAGCTTGACTGCTGGGAACCTTTCTGAGCTTCATAAAAATGAAACACTGGAGAATGACAAATCCTTTAGTCTACCACTACAACTTTGCATTTCTGAGCAAAAGCAATAGTGTACTTATAAGATTACAAAAAACTGTAGGCACCAGTTACATTCCAAGAAGGTGTTTGCTGCTGACCAAAGAAAATATTTTTAAATTACTTTTGTATGCACTGAATATCTGTGGCCATGATTGCGTATTTTGTATATAAACAATGGTCCATTTTTCAGCTGTCCTGATGGATCATCAGGTCAGCTGCTGAGTTTTCAACAGTGGAGGTGTCGGAATGGGAAAATCACTGATGTGTGAAAATTTTATAGAAGCAGCTCATTACTTTGAGCAAATAGCTGCTTTTAATCTTTCAGTTTATTGAACTGGTGACTTCTCTGGACAGGGAAGACTACTGCTCTTCTGTAAGTGCAGCACATTTTTCGTGCATAATAACATTGCTTTGGTAACCTTAAAATATTTTGGTTTCAGAAAGGCCCTTTTTTTTTGCATTTCTGGTAATAGAATGGTTAAACAACTCTGTGATATATATAAGCTGGGAAATTTTTCTGGCATGAAGAGTTAATTTAATATAGTATTTCAGACTCACTTGCCCACAGCACTTTTTACTGAAAATGACAGGCTTGACAGCAGCCTTCTTTTAGGTTGGGTTTTTTTTGTTTGTTTTTTTTTTGTCAACCAGACATATGTAGAAAAGAATTACATTATTTATCAATTCTCAATTGTTCTTTGTTCACCCACTGTACAAGAACAGCCAGGAGAAGAGGGTGTTTAGGACCTGATCAGTACAATTTCCACACAAATTCAAGAATATGTATTTTTTTAATCGATGTCAGGAATGCAGAGGAAATGATTACTGTTGCAGTGTCAGTCTAATTACATGCTAAACTGAAGCTTATATTACAGCCGACTACAAGTGGTTAATTGTCTATTGATAATGAATAATGTAGTCATGCATACTTGACAAATGCTAACTGAAAGTAGAATATCAGCTAAAATTTAGTCTTTCTTAATAATCTCTTCATGGGCCATTGTCCTCAAACTATTTCAGGGTTCTAGGAAGTGGGAGATGGTGTTTGTTCAAGTGCTGTTCCCATCTCTCACAGGGCTGAATGTAGGCATTAGCTGACAATTTTCTCAACTGTTCTCTCTCTGCAGAGTGTTCTCTGTACCCAGCTAGGTGGGCAAGTAACAGGAGAATGAGCAGTTTATGTTAACAGTGGGATGTTTCATGCCTCACTTCTTTCAGAAACAGCCTCATCATCAGGGTGTTTTTTTGTGGTTTTTTTTTTGGCTTAAATTAAAGAAAAAGCAGCAGAACTGGTTTGATTAAGTTTCCTTCCTTCTCCTTTTGCTCCCCCATTTGTAAAATGATGCCACTATCTAGACACAGTAAAGCTTAATTAGTGTAATGATTTTTTAGTAAAGATTAATTATATCTATAAATTATTAGTCTGTTGCTTTGAGTATTTGCTTGGCATCATGCAGACCACTTATCCTGTACATAATAACTAAAGAATTCCCAACCACTGCTGTAAACTGGTGTGGACAACACACTAATATCTCCTGCAAGTATTCTACTCATGCCTTACGAGCATATTTCTAAAGTATTAGTTTGCTTTTAAGGGATTCATAGTTAATCTGTAAGATAGCCACTTCTGCACACAGTTATACTCTTTGAGATTTGTACTGGAGTGACTTAAGCCATCCGTCTGGAGAACAGAAGCAATTTAATGACATTTATATAAACAAAACTTCTGACAGTTTTGCAAGCACTTATTAGTTGAGTACATCCTAAGTGCTGGCAGCTTGAGGATCAAAGTGATAAATTTAACATTTTTTTCAAAACATATTTATTTGTTACAAAGAATGTGCCAGTCATTGCAAGTAATTAAATAAAGGTTGAATTTATTTTTATGTCATCAGTACACAAAAAAGATAACTTTAAATAGATGTTTTGCTGTGAGTGTATTTGAGTCTTGGTCTTTTTAGATATTTTGGGGTATAAAATAGGAGACAGACTTCATTAATTGGATTTCATCTGTGGCTTTTTAGTAGTGAATATTTGTACCTTTGTGGCTCACTAGAACAAAAAGTATTCACTTGCTCAGGAATCTTCAATTCTGCCCAAGCAATGAGGTCTCCCAGTCTGGAGGGAATCATGCAGGCAGATGATGAAGGCATGAGACTAAGGTCACATCAGCTTGAACCACCACTTGCTACATATTACAAGCCTACTTCTCTGTTAATACAAACTCAGTCTGAAATCCTACTTCTCCCTGAAGTGTTTTCTTTTGCTGTTAGTTTCTATTTATGGAGTACATTAGATTAGTGAAGGCCTTTGCTAGGAAAGCTGTAGGGTATTATGGGCGTTTCACCTGCTGGTTTGGCACATACTAGAGATCTTTCCCAGCTCTGTTAGACACCAAAAGATATGAGCTTCTTTTCGTTCCTGGTTCTTGGTGTGGCCTGAACCTGAGGAAGGGCCTGGCCCTTAGCGACAGAAAAAGGAGCCATCACCTTGCAATTTCCAGTACTTTGACGTAGGTTAGGGATCTGAAAAATGACCTATATTCAAGCCTAGCTATGGTAAAAGGAAAGAAAGTTTATTTTCAAAATGCAAAATGTACAAATGTTTCTGAAGCCAAAAATAAGAGTGTGAAAGGAAAAAAAGGTGCTCTACTACTCTGCTACACTAGAAAAGATAGAAATGCCCTGCTAATTACATGGTAGATGCTTAGCTGGCCTTCACAATCAGGTGTTTGGTCCCTATGCATGACAGGTGTATTCAGATGTACCTCACAGGAAGGACTGTCCTCTGCTTCAGTGTGTTGTTTTTATTCAGATTTTTATCTCTGTGCTCCTCCGTCTTGACAGCACTAACCCTAGGTTTGCACAGAAGGTGATTTTGATGTTTTCTCCAACACCTCTCTCATGTCTTTTTTTGCTAGTGCTCATATTTCAGGGCAGATCAGGTGAAAGTGACCTGTGCTCGATCAGGTTTATACATATTTAACTTTGTATTTTTCAGAATCCAGTACTGTTTTGTAGAATCATGAGAATGAAAAGAAGTATCACCTATTAAATAGGTAAAATACTTAAAATAGTCAATAAGGTTATCTCAAATCTAACAAAAACTGAAGTAACTTTTTTAAGCATTCATGTTACTGTTTCATATGCACTAGGTCTTTCTGTCATTCTAATTTATGTCTACCTCTGAGAGATCCTGTGCTTACCCGGATGAACTACTCAGTTCAGTCTATCTGATCATGACTGTTCATGTGCATAGCAGTGATACCTGTAATTATTTTTCCTATTTCCTACAGAAAAGTAAAGGAAATGAAATTCAAATCTGAAGCTTCTGCAGAGTAAGAGAGTGTCTGGATATGAGGCTACTCATACAGTTTATGGTGGCTGTGGTGCTTGATAGAAGAAAACATGGAATCAGAAGACATTGCTATTTTGGGCATTGGAAAACAAAGATTATGGTTTATGTGTAGGGATTTTTAACAGGTTCTGGTTTTACTCAGGTAAAAGCTGTCAAGTACCTTTAGTGCTAGGTACATATAAATCAAAATGAGTTAAGCATTTATGACAATGCTATTGAAGTGAAAAAAGAAGGGTATACGTTCTCTCTCAGTCCTTTATGATCTCACTTCTGCTTTGAACTCATGTCATGTACTGAAAGAGAACAAACTGTTTAAAATAATTTCCAGGTGACATATAGTAAGATCCCAGCAGTGCTCCCAATGATGTAATCCCAAAAAATCCCAGTGGAAGCTGGGTAAAGACCTGGCTGAGTCAGTCCCATTCATTAGCCTAATGGACTGAGAAATGTTTCTCTGTATGTTTGTTTATCTGAATAACAGAAAACTCTTTGCTCCTTCAGACATTTCTAGATTGCTGCGTGTGTTAGACTAAGCACAGACAACATCAGTGTGAGTTAGTGGGCTTGGATTTGTCACCTGCCAGTTTTGGTGCATGAACAGCAATTGTTTGTGTTTGTATGTAAAAGTATGTTGGCTTTTATACCCTGTATGTATATATTTCTGGCTGGCAGTGAACTGACTGGTCAGCTGTGTGAGGTCACTAATTTCTGCCTCAGCTTGTTGGGCTCTAAAGATGATGATCCTGTTGCACAGGTGTCAGTTTTTCTAGAATTACTTAAAACAAGGAGGAGAAAGACTTGTTGGGGTGCAACTCAGGAGGCTGGAAAACAAGAGCTGCCTGTCACTGGAGAAGGTATGGTTTAAACTATTTAACTCTCATTGACATAATGATGCTAAGAGTAATCACATATAAATGGGTTTTGTCTGCTTCTAATTTGGGGGCTATCACCTTTATTTTCTGCTTCATAACTGTATGAAAACTGTATTGCTCAGGCAGAGGAAAAAGTTGTGTTACTTGTTTTAATTAATTTGGTCAGTGTAAAGTAGTCTAAAATAGATATTGGTTCTTGGATCCATTTTACTTGTCTGTTTTGAAATGAGGCTGTTTACGCATCTCATCATTCATGTTAGTAAAATTTTGGCAGCACTGCAAGACAAAGATCAGTGGATCACAAGTTATTAACTCTTTTCTTAAATTTATGTGCAGCTACTCTTGCAAATGGTCCTGCTAATATAATTTTCAGTATTGATGTTAACAGCTGCGTGTCAGTCAAAGTAAGTAGTTTGAAATTCAGCTTTGAAATAGCTCCATGGTTTTGATGAGGGCATCATATCCACAATATAGCTGAGGAACCTACAGGCTGTTGGTTTATCAGATGAGATAATACAGATAAGATAGGAGTCACTACAGAGTAGCTCCATTTTTTTAGTATAAAATTTATATATCTTTTTTTTTTATGAGAGAGCTCAATTTAGTAAAGCAAGGACTTAGGAGGTTATAATTCAAGCCAACTTAGTTAAATTTCTTTTATGGAAGACATAAAACTCAATTCAAGTTGATGATTGAGGAAGGAAATTAGGTGAAGAACACTTGGAAAATTAAGCACAGATTATTCTGTTCGTGTACAAAGTCACTTAGATGGTGAACAGAAACCATATACTGTGAAACCCAGCAAATGTTCTATGTTCATAAATAATTGAAACTCCTCGGGGTAAAATATTCAGTTCCAATAGACACCTAATAAAACCAGAAGAAATAAAAAGAACATAAGACCACTGGAGAATATCAAATACATGATAAAGGACTTAAGTGCAGCTGCATCAAATGCATCTAGGTTACCAAATGATGTAAAAGTAAAGCTGATGATCAGGAAAAATGAAATAATCAAGCTACCTGAATAGACTGTATCTGTTAGAAGATCTTTATGCCAACTAATAAACCAGAAACTATGCATGATCATAAGTTAGAGTAGCTTCGAAAACTGAGTGTTCTGACTTAAACACCTAGAATTAGGTACACAGTAGTTGGAATTCAAATATTGATATTTGGAGATGAATGTTTTAAAAAGTGTCTGGTAAGTATAATAAAATATTTGAAAAAGAAAGGTACCCAGAAATATTGTCCTACTGCTCTGTGAAATGTTTATCTTTAACGTGACTATTTGTAATTCCAAAGATACTTGTAATTATTTCTAGTTCTTGTTCAAATAATGAGACAGAGTACTGTCTGAGGATGATATGAAAAGAGGAAAAAATCCTTTTAGTCCTTTATTAGAAACTATATGCACCAAAATTGGAGATATGGACTTTTAAAATGAGTTCTTAACCCAGATATGTTGCTGCTGCTGGTTTTAGAAGAAGGTAAATGATGTGAATTTAATTTTTTCCGTTGAAGATTCCTGGATTGCTATCATTATAAGCCACACCACAGATGGTGCAATCCCATCAGGTGTTAATGCAAAGGGGGACAAAAAGTGGCCAGCACTCAGAGCTTATACAGTGCCCAGCTTTAACTGTCTCCTAGCTAGGGCACATGAGCCTCTGACAAGTTACACTACGCTTAGTCCTGTACTTTTCATCTTTGCTAAATATTTATATTTGCATAAATGGGTGAGAACAGCCATAAAGACTCTAAAGATTAAGGACACATTTATGCTCTTACTTATTGAAAACTAAAGCTGTAAGCAATCACTTTCAATCCCAATGGACTGGCTTTCACTGTGTTATTGACCAGGTTATCATATTTCTGTTCTTCCCTAAACCAACCTCACCAAAACAAATACAACCTGGGCTCAAGAGTTTTCTTTTTAAAAATCAACCTTGAAGTTCTAGATAGGTTTAGGTCATGGCAAGTTGCTTCACGTGATCTGATGATTCATAATCACACAAACCATTTGATATGAATTCACAACCGAAGTATGTCAGGCACTGTTGATATGTTTTGATTTCTGTTTTGCTTTTATTGATCCTGAGGCTTAGCTGCTAAACTGTATGGTTCTCAGCTTTGTCACAAAGAAAATTTAAAAAAAAATCAAATTTTGTGGTATTGTTTCAGAATCTCAGAAAGATTTTTCAAAAGCCAGCTGTGGTATTGTTAAGTTTATTTCATGAAGGGAACAAGTTGCTTGTTTTTTCCTACTCGTATGCATCAAACCAGCCCCTAAAAATGGGTCCGAGATCTTTATTAGCTCTACAGCTCTTGTGCAACTCAGAATCTGGCCTGATTCTTTGATATTCCAATTCAGATTCAAAGCTTTTGTGCAAGGTCTAAAAACACTGAGGCCAAAGCCCATCAATAAGTCCTCTGTTGTCAGCTGCCACTGATGAGCATCCTGGTTGTGAGTCAGACATCAGCAGAGAAATGCATCTCTGCTCCTCAGTTGTCTCTACTCACAGAAGACAGAGAGCTGATCAGAAATGCTGCATGCAACTGAGATATCAGGTGGAGGGATTGCAGCTTCAGTAGGAAAGAGGGAAGAGCTGCACTGCAAGAGAAGTGTATGAAATGCTTTGTACAGCCACTGGGAAGGTGAAGAAGCAACCAGTGAAACACAGAGCAGCCCTGCTGAGGGTGTGTGACTGCATTATTGGCAGTGCTGGATTTTGGTTTCATCCTGCTGGATGAAAGAGGGCTAAGGAGGGGAGAGAAAAAGGCAGCTGTGTTGAGGTGGGTGAGGGAAGGGTTTGGGTATGTGTGCTGCTGCTGGAGGTTTCTGGGCCTGATTCAAGCAGTTCTTGCAGTTCTGATTTTCATGATTCTGTAGGCAAAAGTGGTAGCAGGACAGAAGTATCTTTGCTGCATTAAGTCAACTCTACTCCCAGGTGAGTAGCTACATTGTTGGTGTAGTGGCCAGACCTACCTTTGCTTCCATCCTCTGATGGAAACAAAAGGGAGAGAAAATACGTCCTCTGGAAAATCATGAGGAGGAGTTACATTTTTCTTTCCTTTGTTTGCTTGTTTGCTGCAGGACTAAGCATATCTCCTTGGTATGCCCTGAAAACAATACAAAACAAGGTATTTTTTTCCCTGTTTTTTTTTTTTTTCAGGGTTTAGTATCAGCTGTCTGCAAACAGGAAAGAATATGGACAGTTTGAAATATCCCCTTCCTATATCATTACAGATTTTGTTTCCTGTTCTGGAAAAAAATTTCAGTTAATCCAAACTATGAAAGACTTCATATGGCTGGGAGAGTCTTACTCTTTTCTGTGCAGCTGCTCATGGTCAGTGTCAGAAATGGGGTGCTGAAGCAGATGAGCCTTTGCTCTGGCTTATTACTGGTCTTGCACATTGATTTCTAATTTTGAGTTGAAGACACTAATTCTGAGTGTTACTGCTGTATGGCTTGCACATATTGTAACCACAAACGCAGAGAAGGAGGTTCATGCTCAATAACTGTTTTCACCTGTGGAATAGAAAGCCCAAAGTGTATTGCTACTTTGAAGTCTGTAGTTAAGTATTACATTTGATTAGAGCCAAGCTAAATATGTGCAAACCTTCATTTTTCAAACTAGCTTACATTTTTTACATGATTAATAGCCTCTCGTGAAAGATTTTATATAGACTTTATATCACACAGTGCTGATGTATGTTTGCTTTGGAGGCAGGTTTCTTATGTTACGTCTCTCTGGAGAATCTTTCCTGTGCTATCAGTTGTTCACTACTTATTTATTGATGCAATTATTTCCCTTGATAATTCTCCATTACCTGTTTTTTGTTGTTGCTTTCTTTCATAATGTGGTTCCTCAATCCCCAAGCGAATGTGCATGTTCTCTAGTTTGAGGCTTTTTTGGGGTTTGATGTTTGGTTTTGGTTGATTTTTTTTTTTTTTTCTTTTTTTTCCCTTCCTAGACTGCTTATCACTTTTCATCAATTAGAAAATGGATGTGATCAAGAGGTGTCAGCTCAAACAGTCTGAAACACAAACCCCAGCTGCACTTATTTTGTATTGATAGCACCCAGGAGAATTCAGATTACCATAGTCATATTTGATAACTGTGAAAACAATGACTAAAGCTTTTGAAAACACAAGTTTTTAAAAATCATTACTTTGTGATTACACCAGTATGTTACTTTAAACATACTGTCTTAGGTGGTTTTGTGATGAAAGAAAGGCTCGTAGACACAACTATAACACACACAACTAGATTTTTTTCTTTCCCTTTGGTGTTTTCATGCAAACTAAGTGATATGGAACTGTGTTCCAGCTGAGTTAGACTTGAATTCTCTTCTGTACAGCACACTTCTCTGCTCTTTTTTTCTAAAATTTATGGGATTTAACCTATCTACAAGATGTCTTGGCAAATGCAGTCTGCTTATGACATTCCAAAATCAAAATGCAGCCTGACAGTATTAACTAGATGTCTAGCACTAGATTTTTCTTGCAGTCATGTTCTAAATCACAGTGGACTTGAGTTTCTGTTCATGCCACTGGCTTCTTATTTCTGCTTCTGTTCCACCTTGTTTGCAACTGCATCACCCAGTCCTTTTTTATTTTGGCAATTAATTGTGGGTAGGTAGGAACTGCTGCTCTATAAATGAAACGAGGATTCTGCTGCTGGGAGAACTGGAAATTTTAATAGTAATTTGTTGTTGAGGAGAAAACATTGATGAGGATTGAGGAGGATATGGAGGTCTCATCTTTCCCTGCGCTATTCTCTGCTTTGGAGGGTGGCAGTGAACTGGTTTAGCAATGTATTTGGTAGAATTAACAGCTTTAATATGTCCTCCCCTACAGGGTGCTGCTTCTTGACAGCTTTCCTTTCTTTTTTTTTTATAGGAATTTCAGTCCTATACAGCTGTGCAAATGTCAAGCTCCCTGCTTTCTTGTCCTGAACTATATTCCTTTCTTGTATAAAAATGTATTCTTATCTTAGCATTGCTTTCAGACAACAGAAGTGCATTTGGGAGAGCGCAGAACACAGCTTTCCTAATAGTTGAAATGGAGGATGGCGTATCATATTGGCTTCTGATGGCCACCTTCCACACTGGCATAACCATATCAAGTCGATAACCAAGCTGTGTTTGCAATAACCTTTTTCTTTAATTGTGGCTGTCAAATGCCTGTATTCTTGATGTCATTCAGAATTGTGCAGGTTAATATTGCCCACAGAAGGCAGAGTTTCAGGCAAGATTTTGTGTTGAAAAGCTTATTCTATTTAAGGATACATGAGCTACTTGTAAAATCTTATAAAATCACCAGCAAGTTATGTAAGTGGAATGTCTTCAAGATGGTGGTAATGTACTCACTGATTATGCTTTAAAAGTCATTAGAAAAAACCCCAACTCATTTGTTAGCAAAAAGAAATGTTTATGAGTTATGACACTGATACTGTCTGCAGCACTGATTACTCTTGCTAATATTTCATTTTTTTGTGAAACATAGGTGCAGTAATGTGGAAGTGTGAGATCACTCACATCCAGAGCACTGAGATCAACAGCAACACATGGCTCGTTGGATGCAGCATTTCTGTCTGGGTATAGGATAGCTCTCCAGTCATCAGGACTGTAACATTTTCCCAGCTTCTCATCTCTGATTGGGCAACAAGTCCAATTCACTGGACTGGGAAAAAGTCGACAGCTGGAAAAAGGAAGAGAACTCGTATGTATGCCTAGGAATGCAGCATGCTGCTATTCATAAGGGATCATAAAAATTGTATGCAGCAACTGCAGGAGTTTTGTGGTGGGCTGCAGGTTGCTGATGCTGACAGGCTGATGAAAACAGGGACCTATAGTTCAGCTGATCCTTGCAGAAAGCCATAGACATTTTTTATTTTTTTTCCTTTGTAAACTGGAATAGCTCAAATGGTAGTATTGAGCGTAACAGAAGATAAAATCTGTTTTGGAGCAGAAATATGTTTTGTGGCCATTTTAGCACAAATATTGGAGAGTGCTTTCGGAATACATAATGAAGTATAATTTTGGATCCTAGTTATTGGAGGGGTAGACCTCACCGTTTGATGATTTTTTTGTGCAGCAGTATGTCAGATTGCCGCCTTATTTGTCTGCTTGTGTTTCCGCAGTAAAACTTAAATGAAGTACTAGAGAAAGCAGGCTTCCCAACTGGTGAGAAGAGAAGAAATTGGAGAAGTCACCTATGCTCAGGGTAGGTTCTGCTTCCTTCAAGGGGTTGTTGCCTCCTAGTTAGATCCTGGAAAGTGTTTGGACTTGGAAGGATGTAGAAGTGATTTGAGTTCTTGACAGAGGTCCTACATAGACCTCTATGTGAAGTCCTAAATAAGATTTTCTTGTGGCATTGTACAATAAGAACTGCAAAATATCTTACTGGACAAGGGCTTCTTGCATATAGAGAATATAAGGTGGTGTTACCTTGACTGTCCTCCATAGTAATAGGCTTAAATCTGAACCTGTAGTAAAATACGTAATTCCTGTAATTCTCATACTTATAAAAAAAGAGGTATCAAGATATTGTATTATCTCAACTGCTTCCAAAATCCATTCAATTTTCTGCCTTACTTGCTTAAACAACGTACCTTGATGGAGGAGAGGACAAAGTCCCATGGGCCAACTGCTGTAGAATAAGCATTGCCATCTCCTGACTGAGTTTTCCATATAGAAATACAGTGCAAACATCACCTGCCCTCCTTCTGCTATTTCAGTAGATACAATTTTGTTCCTGTTGCTAGCTAGCAGGAGTGTATTGATCCCTATACCAAAATGTACAATTCCCTCAGTTTGCTTGTTCTGCTCTATCAGTTTTTTCGTTTGTACAAGTTTGAAAGGGGATGTGTAGGGCAGTTTCAATTCAGGATTTCTTTTTAGTCCCTGTAGTTACTTGCAGATGAGGTCATTTTATTGCCTTCTAACTTCACAATATACAAGTCCTGTTAGGTGCTTATGCTTTGGATGCCATTAGAGCAGCACCCAGAAATCAGAGAGAAACAGTTCACTGTCTGGTAATCGTATATCTGCATTTCAATAACCAAAATATGACTACAGTGGACCTATGCTGATTTTTTATATTTTTATTCCCCCCTTCTGATGATTTTCAAAGAGAAAGAGAAAAGGAAATTCACATTGCCAGTTCTATTTTTTTATCTATCTATCTCCATTGCAGCTGAGGGTAGTCTGGATTGGTAACAGAGGTAGTGTAACTGTTTTCTTTGGTCCTTGAATTTCTGAACTCCAATGTCTCATGTAAGGTATTAAAGAAACTACAGGAACTTTAGTCCTAGTGTTATGCCAGAAAGGTGAGTTGGATTTTTTTTAAAGTTTTACAAAGGTAAATAATACCACTGTGATAATTATTTTATTATGATGAGGGAGAAAATTAAGCTTTTTATCTTTTAAAATTCAATCTAAAAGCAGTATTTCATTCTCCTTTTATCCAGTGAAATAACTGAAAATAGTTTTACTTGGAACACAGATAAGAAAATGCTAGTGATTAAAGATAATGTTGTGGAATATCTGGCAGGGTTCAATGCTTCAATAACTCTGACACGTAATTAAAGTAATTGAAAATGCCCCGCATGTGTTCTCTTATAGAAGGCAGTAAAAAGATCATTGAGGTACCAAAGCTCTTTCACAATACTAGATATATTTTAAAATCAATCAATCTTTTTTTTTTTTTAATCTTGTATTTTAGTCCTTTAAATCTCTGTAAAGCTAAACCTGCATCAGTGCCTTTAGGTAGTCCCGTTGGAATAGAGTGGTTCATATTTCATTCATTTCTAAGATCAGCAAAAAAGATTGCATTTCAGCTGAGAATCAGGACCAAGAGGCTCCTCAAGCATGACAACACTGGGCAGAGTTGGGGTAGTGTCTCTCTCCCTTTCATAATCAGTTTTCTTCTTCACAATCCAGTCTTGAACCTCACCTGTATACACCCTCTTTTTTTTTCTTTTTTTTTTTTTCTTTTTTTAGCTAAACATGGTTGTTCTTCTCTTTCCTTCTTGTACTGTTGCGACAGCTGTCTGAAATCAACCCTAAATTTGTTATTTTAAGTTTTGTAGGAGGGGAACATCATTCTGATTTAGCTTGCTTATTTCCAAGCACAGAATAAGCTTCTTGGGTCTCAGACTTCAATAACCCACAACTTTGCATTGGTAAGAACTGAAAATATTTCAGGACCACTCTGATTTTAACAGAAGGAACAAAATCATACAGGACTCTGTAAATGACTTCAGGGAGTGCACTGAGGAAAGTATTTTCCATTAAAATGCAGTAAGAAATCTGGATTTGTTTTGCCTCAAGTTCAGGGTCTGTTAAGAGTTAAAGTTCTTTTGGGAATTTCTTCATTGGAAAGTGGTGAGGGCATCTGGCCTTTAAAAAATCTTGAAGTAAAATGTCAGCTTTCTGCAGAAATGTTCTGTTTGAAATCACTCACTCTGAATGCCAGTGCTAGAATAGAACAGTTATGTCAGTTGGAAGAGACCTGCAACAATCATATAGTCCAGCTGCCTGGTAGCTGACAAAAAATTAGAGGCTTCCTCCTTCTGTCCCTCCCTTCCCTACTAGTTTTTTTCCTCTAATACTTAACTGAATCCTTGTTTTGCTGCTAAGGACACATTGGAATAATAGGCTTTGGACTCCAGAGTTCAACATAATTATAAATATGTCCATACTTAACCATGGCCGCATGCATGTAGTGAGCCCCAGATTTTTTTCAAATTGGAAATGTAACTTGGATTACTAGATGCTGAGCCAAAAACGCAGGCAGCCAGTTTGATTTTGCTACTTGTCTCTCTGATGGACAGTGCTGCATGATTGAAATATCCTATGGTATTCTGTCATGGAAAATTGAAGAACATGCTTGTAAAAATAGCTTCTTTAACTTAAGAAACTTAAAATGAAATACCTGTTTTGCCTGCATGTTTTTCAGAAGGAAGATGGGTATTGTTAATGATCGTGTATTTTATTAAAAAATTCTTACATAGTAAATGCTAAATTATTCTTAGTTCTTGCACTGCAAAATGATCTTATGGTCTCCAGAGACTCAATCTATACAAGTACTTACAAGTCAGCCTTCAGAGCAATTCCTGTGGCTCTAAAAATGCATGAGGTGTAAGGGCTTAGAACTTTGACCCCTTTGATGGTTGGATGCAGCCACAACTCTTTGAAGATGTTCTTGCTGGCAGCGTCACTAAACATTGGCTCAAAGGGCACAGATTTGGGACGTTCCTGTACCCATCATTCTCTTCTGCAACTGAGCAGTAGTGGTCAATGTTTCATTCTTGCCTCAGGAGGAAATAATTAAGATTAGCCTGACTGGAAGTTAAACATAAGAATGAGGGAAATATGTTCTATACATAAAACACAATGTGTTTTCTCTTAATCAGTGCTTAGGGCAAGCACAGGGAATAATCTGTGTTTCATTTAGTTTGGGAATGCATTTCTGAAAATCACTTCAGTTAAATTAAAATGCAATGCTAGAATACATTACTGCAGCACTTGCTATTTGAGAGTGAATGTACTCTAACCTTGAATGATCGTCAAAACAGACAAGTCCTGAGATTCATTAAATCATCACTGCAGAGGTCAGGGGAACCTAGGTCATAATATATGCTTAAATAGATATATTTGGGTAGGAATAATATGAAACATGTAGGATAAAATTTAAAAAAGCTATTTAAGCTCCAAAGATACATCAAAGGATGTGACTTGGATATATAGTCTGCTAGGGTGCCTAGTGGACAAGGACAGCTCTTTGCATTTGTAAACATGTAAATTCCTCAGAAAAGTGTCTTGTAGCTGAAGTAGCAAGCTTATGAATGTTCTGCTTTTTTGCCCAGTTTGTTTTATCTTTCTAGTGAGCCTGTTATGAGCTCATTAGTTTATCAGTGAACAATAAACCCAGGACAACGCAGATTCTTGTCTGTCTGAAGTACACCAGATGGGCAGAATACTGACTGTCAAGAAGACTGAGAGACAAGATAATAAAAAGACTGGGTTAGACACTGAAATCATATTTATATTTGGATTTTTCTTTTATTGGTAGTTTCATTTTTCAGTTACCAACATTAGTGTACTACATGGCTTAATCAGAAGGCAAAGATAATAATAGAATTGGTTGTATGCTCCTGGAGGAGGAGTAGAGGAACTGTACTCATGCATATAATACAAAACTGTCATTTCAGCCAAATTATAACACAGAAAAGTTAACAGTATTACAATAGTTCTACAGCATGTTTGCATCTGTACATTTGCAACACGGACAGCAAGATTGAGTGCACCCTCTGCAAGTTTGCTGATGATACTGAGTTGTGTGGTGCGGACAACACACTGGAGGGAAGGGGTGCCATCCAAAGGGACCTAGACAGGCTTGAGCTGGGCTCACGCAAACCTCATGAAGTTCAACAAGGCCAAGTGCAAGGTCCTGCATGTGGGTCAGGGCAATCCCAAGCCCAGATACAGGCTAGGCAGTGACTAGGTTGAGAACAGCCCTGAGAAGAAGGACTTGGAGATGCTGACTGATGAGAAGCTCAACATGACCCAGCAATGTGTGCTTGCAACCCAGAAAGCCCATCGTATGCTGGGCTGCATCAAAAAGAGTGTGGCCAACATGTCGAGGGAGGTGATTCACCCCCTGCACTTCACTCTTGTGAGATCCCCCTTGGAATACTGTGTCCAGCTCTGGTATCCCCAACATAAGGAAGACATGGAACTGTTGGAGTGAGTCCAGAGGAAGCCATGAAGATGATCAGAGGGCTGGCACCTCTCCTAAGACCACAGGCTGAGACAGTTGGGCTTGTTCAACATGGAGAAGGCTCCAGGGAGACCTTTAAACAGCCTTCAAGGGGCTGACAAGAAAGCAGGAGAGGGATGTTTTATAAGAGCAAGTAGTGATAGGACAAGGGTTAATAGCTTTAGAACAAAAGAGGATAGAGTTAGATTAGATATAAGTGAGAAGGCGTTTACCATGAGGGTGGTGAGACACTGGAACAAGTTGTCCAGAGAAGTTGGGGCTGCCCTGTCCCTGGAAGTCTTCAAGGCCAGGTTGGATAGGGCTTTGAGCAAGCTGGTCTAGTGAAAGGTGCCACTGTGGCAGGGGGTTGTAACTAGATGATCTTTAAGGTCTCTTCCAACCTAAACCATTCTGTAATTAAACCCCTGATAGTCTGGTGTCAGATCACGTTGTATATGCTCCAATGACCTTTTTATTTGCCTTCTCTCATCTGTCTCTTTTTTTCGTAACAGAATTGTGGATATCATAAATGCTGAGCTAGGAGGAGTGAGGAAGCTGGGCAGACAGACTGCATCACCCATCCATCACTCATCCACAACCATTGTTTTGTCTTATCTGTTCTTGGAGATACCTGAGCACCTTTAACTAGTCTTTTCCAGTGCTTCACTATCCATACTGTGAGTTTGTTGTATTTTCCTAAAATTTCCCTTGTCCTACTTCAGAGATATTACTTTTTGTCCTACCTATAGTAGAGTTTATTCTTTCAATGTTCAGCAGCTACATTTCCTGTATGATATCTTACCTTGGTGCTCTTTTCTGTAGTCCAGACAACCCCAGTTCCTTCAACTTTTCTCAGATTGTATTTTTCCAGATCTCAGATTTTGCTGCTGTCTGCATCCCTCCTCCTTAATTCAAAACCTTCTTAATGATTTGCTTCAGCATTGTAGCTTGCTTAAAACAGCTAAAAGCACCTTAAGAAAAATGTAGGGTTATCAAAACACTTGTCAGTTGGCATATTCCTTGCCTTGTATGCATAGTATGGATCATAATAATTTTGTCATTGGCAGACACAAAGTCTTGAGGAACTCTGCATGGACATTGTGTGGATGCCCTGTCAGAGCAGTGTTGCAGGATAAGTCTTACTAGACAGCTGGCACCCAGGCAAGAGACTGTGCCTTCCTTTGTGTCATATCTCTGTATCACTGCAGTGTGACTGGAGTTTAAATAGTTTGTGGCCATCGTAGTCAATGCAGAAAAATATACTGATTAGAGCCAAAGCCTCTTTGCCAGGAGATGGAGAGAACGTGATTCAGATGCAAAAAGATTTTACTTTTGGCACCTGGGGGCATGTCAGTGAAACATGAAGTTCTCTTCTAGTCTCTTTAATGCTTGAAAACAGGACTCTGTGGACTCAGGGTCTATACAGTTCATTAGTGTGTGTCTACCTTCCCAAACAAGGACTCAGAAGCCCTATCCATGCCGGAGCTGGTGCCAGATCCACATACGTCAATGGTTCCTGACCAGTTGTTCCCTGGCAGCTATAGTGATCATCAAAATAAACCTCTATGGACTGTTACACAGCAGGGTAATTGGATACTTTGAAAAGCTATGAACAGCACTGTGATAACTGTGTGTCGTGTGGTTCTGGTGTCAGTCTTCACCTTGCAAATTTTATTTGAAAACAGTCAGCCTAAGGTGAAATACCAGTAAATGGAGTTATAAGTGTAGAGAATCTCTCTCTGATTGCATAAAAGAAAAAGGGGTGTAGAAGTGGTGGAAGATGGAAATTTCTGCAAGGCAAAATGTTTGAAAGAATTGCATAGCAAGAGGCTAATTGGATATTTTTTTCTTTTTTTTTTTTTTCTCTCCTCAAAAAGTGTTATGATGGATGCCAGAGAAAGCTGTAAGAAATCTGGTGTCCAGATGTATTTGTTACTTATGGCTAAATGTAAAATTCCTATTTACAGCTGGTGTCTGCAAACGATCCCAGGAAACAGATGATACCAATGAATTACCACTGAGGAAATCAGCATGATAGCTTGATAGTGTAACTGTTTTACACAGAGCTTCATCCCTGCCCCACAGCTTCCAAACTTACTGTCACAACAGAAAGCAGTGCATTTCAAGAAGGTGATAGCTTCCCTGAATTAACAATAAATACTTGGGCAAATTGTTGTCTGGGAAAATTCCGGTTAGCTTTAGTAGCTGGGAGTGTGGCCCAGTTAGGAACTGTGGGATTTAGCAAGTTGCTCTATGTGGGTGTGAGCTGTAGATTTGTAGAAGAACAGAAGCTGGACATTTTTATCACAGATGATAAATCTGTATCTGTATGTGTGGGCATGAGGGAAGGAAAAGTGCAAGCCTCAAGGAAAAAAAATATCATTTTCCCAAAGAGATGAAAAGGGAATTAGACAGGCTTTATCATTAGTACCATCTAGCTTCTCTATTAACAAGAGGCAGTGAGAATAATAAGTTGCACTGGGAAAATTAGACCATAGAGAGACTAATAGGAAAAAAAAAAAGAGTGACTGGGACATCAGACGTCGACACCAGTAGAATGATCAGACCATTAGATAAAATGTCATGTGCCCTAATGAGGGCATGTTTTCTATATTTCTTTCTTATAGGGTAAAGAGTAATAATCTCAAAATTTTCATAAGGCAAGAAAAAACGTATGTATGAATCAGACAAACCAGATGATGCGCTCTCTATCAGTATATTACAAAAACAATGCAAAGGGAAAATGTTTGGGGCCTTCAGATTTCTCTTCAAGAATTTTCAAGCCAATGTTGACTTTTCTGGACTGCTGTGGGGGTTTTGGGGCTTGTTTTTTGTTTTTTTTTCTTGTGTTATGTTGCGTATGGTCCTCCTTTGCTACTTCAGGGAGCTCTGAAGGCACCTTCAGTTACAAGCTTCAACCAACTTGCATTGCTAAGTCCAGCCTCCACAACTTGCAGATGAAGATTTCTGGGACAAACAGGCAACCAGCTCCCTAACAAGGTGCTGCGTTTTCTCCTTGGCTTATCCAGACTCAGCTGACAGAGTTAAGGCCTCCCAGTCCCACAGAGATGCTTCTCCTGCTTTTTCTTCAGGATCAGGAGGAGGCTGAGGCTGTCACTAGCCTGCCCTATGCCTATTTTGTGATTACTCCCAGTAAGGCGCATGCAGCCCTACTTCCAAAAACTACTTGATTTGTCCCTTTTGATCTTGGGAACTGCATTTTACCTCTTTCATCTTTCATCCCAAACCTGAAATGAATACAACTGCCTCCTGTTAAGACAGTTCACTGGCAGCATGGATGGTGAATGTCTCCACAATAAGAGCACCAGTTTCTCCTGTTGTCCTTGTGATTCTTCAGTGACAGGAAGGTATCCTTCAGATGGATGTTCTCTCTGAATTGATCTCAGCTTTTACGCAGTTACTCTTGCTTTTTCATTCCATTTTCCAGTGCCTCAGTCCTGGATATTTGGGAATATTTCCCATACTTGAAGAATGTGGGATTTTTTCCCTTGCTCTGAGGAAGACCAATACAGCCGCTATTTGTGCCTGCTGTCATCTGGTTCTTCTGTTTTCTCCCCTCCATTTCCCATTCTTCACCATATGCAGTTCTTACTTAGGGAGCTGAAAGAACCTCCCTTTAACCACTAGGTACTTTCCCACTTCTCTGTTCTATGAAGCTGATGTTCCTTATTGCTGTTAGCACTAGATACCATGCTTTTCTTGAAACATTAAAAAAGGCTGACATAGCCTGTAGTCCACCAGACTGCCGGGCATGTAGACCAATGTATATGGTTATAGCCTACATGCCTTTTTTTATGAGGTATGCACCATGCAGATGGTGAGGAAAGAGGTGTGGCTGTACCTAGTGTTACCTGTTATACTTGTATATACTCAATTAACAGTGGTAACTATTCAGTAGAACAGCTAAAGGTGATTTCTTGGCAATAAAATACTGTTTCATGAGCAAGATTTTTGTGAAATTCATTTTCAGCTTCTGCAGTGATTGGATTTAAGTTAACACTGTTTAGTCTTTTTGATCTGTAGACTGTTGGTTAACTTTGGGTATTATATTATATTATGTTTTGCTGTATTTTACAAATGGCATCCTTTGAGTTAAGTTATTCAAATAGTGGTTAATTCTACTTGAAAGCAATAGGAATTTCACTATTATCCTTTACATGTGGCAATAAGGTACTGTAAAGCACTTTTTGCACTCAATTACTTGAGCTAAATGTCCAATAAATAACTTTGACTTCCAGGCTAAGCATGTTACATTTCAGTTAATGTAACAACTCACCCCTCTTTCTGAAGAAGAAATAGCACTGTGAAAGTGATTTGGAGTATCATGGGTGGAAGCCATAGAATGAATTATCAGTAATAATACATATAGCAACTTTTAAAAGATTTATGGTTTGAAGAGTTTTTAAACTACATATTCAGGATCATTTCAGCTGCAGATGAAGTTCTGATGGGAGTGGGAGGGAGCCAAGGCTCTCCTCTTGTGTGAAACCCTATGTGCTGGTTTCAACTGCGAGGCAGGCTGGGGATTTGGGAAAGCATATTCTTCTGTGCAAACTCTTCACTGTTCCTTACAACTTTTTGAAAAAAACCAAAAAGGAAGTGCTGGGAAAAGGAGGTTTTCCAGGGTGTTGAGAAAAGGAAAAAGTGATGGTGGGGATTAGGATTAGATTTTCTTCAAACTTCTTCCCTTCTATGAACACTTTGTATTCAAATGAAAAAGAACAGTGTTTTTGAAGACATTATCAAAGCATAAACCATAAATGATCTGAAATCTGGATTATGTGGTTGAATGACTACTGCATAGAATTTAGGTATTTTTGCATTAAACAAATATTTCGTTATTGTACTGTACAGTTCAGAATAAATTTTATTCTTTTTTCTTCTTTACAATAAAGTGGACCAATAATTTGAAGTTCTGTACTGCAAAAAAACTGATTGAGATTAAGACGCAATCAACTAAGACAAAATTGATATAATGATTAAGATGCTTAGATCTGTATAAGCTATACAAAACTCAGTCTA
>JANHGB010065238.1:0-19133 GCA_026283785.1 Coracopsis vasa | reverse complement strand
ATCCCTGAGGGACACCACTCGTTACTGGTCTCCAGCTGGACATTGAGCCATTGACCACAACTCTTTGCGTGCGGCCAGCCAGCCAGTTTTTTATCCACCGAGTGGTCCACCTATCAAATTGATGTCTCTCCAATTTAGAGACAAGGATGTCATGCAGGACGGTGTCGAACACTTTGCACAAGTCCAGGTAGATGACGTCAACTGCTCTACCCCGGTCCATCAGTTCCGTAGCACTTTCATAGAAGGCCACCAAATTGGTCAGATTGGTCAAATTAATGATAAGTAATATGATTCAGGT
The DNA here is from genome assembly GCA_026283785.1 of Coracopsis vasa. Taxonomy (NCBI): domain Eukaryota; kingdom Metazoa; phylum Chordata; class Aves; order Psittaciformes; family Psittacidae; genus Coracopsis; species Coracopsis vasa. The sequence goes on along the minus strand of JANHGB010065238.1, from coordinate 18,835 downwards.
TTCATTTGTTCAAAGTCCACAAGATAATGTGCATACTCAGGAAAAGAAAAATATACATCCAGGCAACAGACTACTGTGTGCAAACAATTTCACACTGAATGATAACAAATGAACCCTGTTTTTTCATGCTGGATGACCTGGCTTATGATTACTTGGCTGGTGTTCCTCTTTCTCAGTAGCAGCACAGGGAAGTAAGCAAAATAAAAGTTTGATGTCATTCTAAAAGCAAAGAGAAGCACTAGGCAATGCCTGCTGTAAGTGCAGTGTTCATTCTGGCACAGTGCAAAGAAACTGCAAAATCATTTCACTGAAATTTTAATGAACTAAACTGAGAACACTGCTGTTTAATGGACTTTATGCAATGGTCTGAAGCTCATCCAGTCACAGCACAGCTTTTCATGGAGTTGGGTTGGGTTTGTAATTTTCATTATCACTTTGCATCTGCATCTTTTGAATTCATATGGATGCAGCTGACCAAAAATAACCTTGTGCTTGACTTAGTTCCAAGCCAGAAAGTGAAATGTGCTGAGCATTAAAGAGGAACCTGATAGTGTGAAGTCATGGTGAAGTTATGGTGTGGAAAGGCCTGTCGTAGTACTAGCTTTAGATATGCAAGCCTAGAATTTATCATCTCCAAGAGTTATATCCTTCCTATCACTGTTGTCACTCACACAAACTCAAATACTGTCTTCTGAATACTTTTAATGGAAACTAGGAGAGTATTTTTTCTCTGTTGCTGAGCCAGTTTTCATATTTGTTTGATCCTCAGAGGAGCTAGGCTAGCTTAGTTTTGACTTGACACCTGAGTCAACTTTTAGTGTGTCATGTAAAGAGATATCTGGATTTCTAGTGCTGAACTGGACCAGAGCGGGGTTTCAGGTAATGTAGATTTCTGTGATACGAATTACTAGCTATTTCTTGCAAACATTAAATGAACCCATTTAATCATTGGATCTGAGTATTACTATGTAATTCTTAAAGTTGGAGCCTACTGTAAAAAGCATTGAAGTCCTGAGCATGATTGGTGAGAGACAGTGGACAGTGGGCAGGCTTGTTGCTGTCATAAATACATGATCTCAGGCATAGGAATTCAGTGCCACAGGACATCAACAAAGAAAGCACTTAAAGATGTATCTGGAATAGAACAGGGATACACATCAATTCACATGAAGAAATGCAATATGGAAGAGCGAGGGGGTACTCACAGGTAGGAAGATGTTAGCAATGCGTCTGTGTGAAACTGTAAGTAAACAAACTGAAAAGCTTATTTCTGATGCTATAGGATTGCCTGATGTAACCTAAAGCACAGAATAATTCATTTCAAGAAGAGGCTGGTTGTCAGCTCAAGGTACTTCGCTGTCAAGAGTTTCAAAAGCAGGTCTCTGTCTTGCCACACTTTACTTTTTGAAGGCCTCAGTAAAGCAAAGTACTTAGGCAGGTATTTTATTTAGTATCTCAATGGAAGGGAATGACTTTAAATAGTTGGCTTAATCTGTGCTCTTCAGGAAAGGACAGAGTTGAGAAGAAAGTTTTCTGCTAATTTGTTGGCAGAACAATAATGTAAAACATTCTGTATACACATATTTTCAGGTTCCTCTGAAAAGTTCCACCAATATGTATATTATATATCTCTATATATGGGGGTTTTGTGTATATTGCCTTTACACAAATATATAAAGAAACTGCAGATAAATACAGAGTCTCAATGCCCTAGGGTCAAAGATAAGCATTTCACAGATGAAGTACTAAGAATATTTGTATGTCAATGTCAGGATCTCAACATCAGTTGTTCTCCTCAAATGGAATGTATTCAACTTCATCAAAAAATCAGGGAACCTTTCCTATTACTTTAGTAATAGGCACTGTCTTTACGAGATTAAATACTAAAAATAAGGGATTAAACATGCACATTGTGATGTTTGCAAGACAGCTAGTAATTGACAACACATAAATATACACTATGTGAAGCCCTGCTTTACTGTTAGATACAATGAGGAAGTATGGAACAGATAGCATTTTAGTGAAACGGTTTATCAAGAAGTTAAAATACGAAAAAGTTTTCTTTGGCTTTTGTGACTGCTCTTTCAACTGAGATGACTTTCCTCTGGTTCGTGTGTACCAGTTGTATCACAAATGCCACTGAAGAGGGTGGGATAAAATCTGGACTCTTGCCTTTTTCTTTTTTCCATCTTTCTAAAAATATTGTTCCATTAATGGCATAGTATTTTCCCAGACTGCTTATCTGCTGAGATGAGAAAGGAAGCAGATGAAGCTACTTTAGTGATAAAGTGGACAGTTCTGATAAATACAACAAAACTGATCATCCTTTTGATCTAATCAATGATATAATTGCACAAGTGTTCAGGACATCATGTCTTCGGCATAATGCTGCTTCCTTTTTTTCAATTGTTTGATAAAACCTGATACAAAATGCTGTAGCCTGTCTGGCATATTAGACACTGCAGTTCCTGGTTTCACCAGTGATTCCTTGCCACGAGACATAATCTGAGCCCTAAACCTCAGGCTATTTTAACCTGCTGTTTCCGCAACTGTACATGCTTGGTTGTTCTCTCCTGTCCCAGTGGAGTTAAGCCGCCAGCCTGGGACCTTTCCTGCTGGGCTGAATAAGTACCTCGTAAAGGAGCTCCTCTGTTCACCATTTAAAATGCTGCTTTAGATAGTGGCAAAGAGGTGGCTAATCATCAGAAACCAAATACATTAGAGTCATCAAAAGGAAGGGCTGAGGAGGGTTAATGCAAACATGAAATATGCAAGAAAAGAAATAGGAAGAAGGAGGAGACAAATGGTAGAAAAAGTCAAGAACAGCAGGACAAGAACAGCAGAAGAAAGAAAGGCTCAAAATTTAGGCTTTGATGAAGAAAAAAAGAAAAGTTTGATGAATGAGTGAGGTAAGAGGAAGATAGATAAAACGGGTGATAAATGAGGAAAGTCAAGAGAAAAAGAACAATTCTAGGGAACACATAAAAATACACAATTGTCACCTCTGACATTCACATGATTTTTATCACTAAAGAATGGAAGAAGAGATGGTAGAAGATACGTATGATGTTAACCCATAAGACTAACTCATATCTAATATCATGTTTGTTGGTATTTGGAAATTCAAGTTCAAGTCTGTTGCTGATTTGGAGCAGGAATTTGATCACAGTTCTTTTACTGTCTGACTGTGTGAGCATGTCTGTACCACACAGTCAGCATCCAGTCAAGATACTGGACTAAGCTCTGAATGAAGTAGTATTTCCGTGGGAAGCAGCATAGCCACACAACATAGCGTTGCATTCACGCTAAGATACCCTGCCTTTCAGCAAGGTACTTAGCCTCTCTGGAATGCCAAAGCAGCATGGGCAAGGTATTTCCAATGCCCAAGTGAGCTTGTTCTGACATCTTTGTATGTTAGCACATGGTGAAGTACAGAGATAATTCCATCTTTTTCTGTTAAAGCTGTTTCATTTCCCAGTAGTGTTCACAAAGCTACAGAGCATGTGATAATCATAGTTTAGATTTTGATCCAGCGAATCCTTGCATACTGGTAGCAATCACAAATACAATGGCTTCTTCTGTATAAAATAAAAGCAAGCTTTTCCAAATAAGCTTGCAGGACTGGATACTGAAAACAATCCCAAATTCCACTTTATTTAACCATTTTGAAAAACCTTTAATTCATATGACACGTTTTAAGAATTGAACATTTTCATAACATGAAATTACATTTTATTTTAAATTAAAATATGTTTTCTAAATGCATGACAATAAAGGCTGATGCCTTAGCTACCCATACTTGTTCTTCTGAGAAAATAAAGACTCAAATACCCTAAATTCCACACTCTAGAGCAATTTAGGTCTCCTTAGAGATCACAGTTTGAACTACAAATGCAGTAAGGGCTGCATCCTGCTGTAACTGAAATCCTTCCTAAGTCTACTTCTGCTTTTCAATCTCTCTAATTTTTCATTAGATCAAGAGTCACACATTTTTGTTGGCAGTAAAGCAATTCCAATTTGAACTGCCTTCTGTCTTCAATAGGAATTTTCCCAAAGTGCAGAAATAAAAATGTAAAACTTTGCTATGTTTCATTACTTTCATTCTTTTGAACATTGCTTCTCTGAAAGCTCTGTGTGAAATTATTAGAAGACAGGTTTTGAAATGCTTGTGAAAGTAGATGCATATATGGGACTCAAAGGGCCTTATTTAAAAAAGAAATTTGCCAGTTACCCAGATCTCTGGTTGGTTGTGCCCATTCAAGGATACAGAATCCATCATTCGTATGATTATTTTTACATCTGAACTTTTTTTTTATACTAGATAGACTTGAAACTTTCAGGGTCATTTGCCCAGCATGTAGTTGAATGTCCTGTGCTATAGATTCCAATTAGCAAGACCATGTTCAATGGTCCTACACCACCAATGCTGTCTAACTGCTTTCCACTTGGCTTTATATGTTTCTTCTTTGTTGCAGCTGCAACCAGGTCTATCTACCCTTTGATAGAAAAATTTCAATTACCCCAGGGAGAAGCTTTTAGCTTTATTAAGCATTGAAGTCTACACATTTGTTCTTCTGTTGAAGAGCAGTTCAAAAGGAGAGTTTCTGAGGAAGTAATCTGATAAATTAGGATGAATCTTGTGGACTTTCACTGCTAATGTTTTTCCTGTAATCAGAGGCTAAGAATCTGACAACTCAATGCACTGTTAAGCATTTCTTTAACACTTTTAGTCCCTGGCAGATGTTTCCTATACTTTACAAGTAAATGGCTCTTCAGTGTTTTTTGAGACTGCTGTGCTCTCAGCATAAAATTGATGTCACAGAAGGCTGGATAGCTGTGCTCTAGCCTTGATAGATAGTGACAGAAAACTGTTCCCATCTGGTAGCTTTGTATTGGCCTCTGAGTAAACTAATGGTTTCTTTTCTTAGATGATGGGTGTCAGCTCGTCACCTCCTCGTTGCCAAGAGTAACCTTGGTTATCTAAGAAAAAGCAAGGACTGCATACACCAGATCTCTAATCTGCCCTCACTTTGTTGTGACTAGCCTTACAGGGGAGTGAGGTGGCCAAGTGACGTGGAAGAAAGCAAGCAATAGCACTGTTGTAAGTCACATCTCTTTGTAGAGAAAAAAAAGGAGCTACTCTTCCTAATGCTGTCAGTCGTGGTTTTTACTTCATTGGTGGGCTCATTTACACAAGTAAATAATATTGTCATTTATGCTTTTTAATGTTTGAAAATTCCAGAGAAGTTTCACGTCACTGGTTTGAAATCGAATCTTTCATTATTGTCTCTATCTTGCAAATTAATTTATTACTGTATTTGAAGTCCTAAATGCCTCTTGAGAGAGCTGAACATACAGTCTAACAATCTATCCATAAAGAGCAAACATGAGTTACATATTTAAATAAGATAATCCTTCAGTTGTGTGGAAATCCTGTCACTCTTGCTTTTCTGTTTAAGCTTCATATGATAAAGCCTTTCTTTCATTTTTTGGAAAAGTTTTGGTTCTTCCTCACTCATCCCTGTTGTGGGGCAGAGGAAGATGGCACATTAAATTGAGTCTGTGAAAACGGTGCACAAGTAAATGAAATTAATATCACCAAATTAGAAGAACACTACAGTTTGTGGATGAAATATATTTTTCTAGGAATCCTCAAGAGAGAATGAGGAGAAAATAAGTAAACATAGTCCTCCAAACCCATAGTCCCACCTAAGTCTGAAGCTGGGCATTCCTTATTTTTGGGCGCTGTTGAGTAACAGCCACTATCAGTTTCACACACTGATAGCAGAATTTACATAAGCAAATCTCATCTGGCTAAATACTGACCTATAAATATACATATTATGATCTGTTATTAACACACAAGATTATATTGTCATAATAAAATATTACAACCATGGATTTTTAATGCATTATTACTTGCCATTTCTGTGCATCCATCGTAAGGCCAATATGCCACCTCCATCTCTCTTAAAAGACACATACATCCTCTACTATCCTTCTGGATTGAAGCATTTAGCTTTTTTCTCAGCAACTCAACTAACACTACTCCCACTAAAACCAAAACAAAAGTGAAAAATGAGGAAGAAAATCCCCTGTTTGCTCTATCTTAGGAAAACACTATTTCATGGTGCAGTAAAAATATTAGGACAGAGAAAAAATAATTAAGATTACAGAAATTCTGTATCAAAGTCCACAGAAGGACTCTTGTTGACATCAAAGATAATGAGAATACACATCGTACTTGATTTTCTACATATTCTCCACTGCAGAGTCCACTTCCTGTCAATGATTCTGCACAAAATTCAAGCAGTTTAAAAGCAAAGGATGTACTTCTTATACCACTGCATTTGCAAAAGCTGCAGCCCCAGACCTGACACCATAACCGTGGTGTGAAACCGTACTTAGAGCTTCCAGTGTTTAATCGTGTTGTGCATATGTAATATTATAAGCTTTCATTTCCAGTCAGTTGGGACCTCTGCATTACAAATTTCAACTTGCATCATCTATCCAGCTTCATTCAGTACGTTTGTACACTTGTGATTACATGAAACTTGGTAAACAATTCTGTTGACAGGACAAAAAAGTGGAAAAATTGCTGTTGCACTCTTTCACCAGGTTGGGTATGGATAAATTAACTGAGGTAAAATGCAGTTTGAAGGTAGTAGGTAAGGCTGAACATAAAGAAAGGGTTAACTTGTTTGTGAAAGAAAAAAAAACATTGCTCTGCCTCTCCCTTACTGGAATAGAAATCATATGATAAATCAAATACCCAGTCTTAATTTGATACTCTCCATTTTCTGAATAGTCTGGCAATATTGTCTGGTGACATTTTCACATGTAACCTTTTAAGAGAAAACTTGGTAAGCCGAAAAGGGAGTACAGTCCGTCTGAAGCTGCATTGGGCTCAGGTGCCAAGTCACTGTTCCACAGTTCAAGTTATATGTTGCTAAGTCAGTCATTGCTAATACTGATATTTACAACATTAAGAAAGTACTGAAGGAGAGTCTTGAAGGTGCCAGACAGAGAGATGTCTATATTAAGACTTATGCTGAATAACTTTTAATTATTAACAAAACCAAACTAAGAATCTGAGTACTCAGCTGAGAATGTCATTGGTGGAGCTTTTCAGGCGTCAGAGATAACAGTTGCCTGAAGTATGAAATGCTGAGATTTTTTTTTCTCCTACGTTTGAGCTCTTCAGTTCAAAACATAAGTGGTTACTAAATAAGCCATGGAATTTTTGATGTTTCCATCAGTGTAAGATCTACTGGAATTTCTGGGATTTGGGGTGACTCAGTGCTGCCTGTGTGCATTGAGAGGAGAGGGGTTTTTTAAAGAAAAAAGATTTTAAAATCCACTAAGTGGAAACCATAATGTTCATTAATGCTGAACCCAAGCTGTGAAGTTCAGCAGAATATGGACTGAAGAAGATCACCACCTTAGTCGTGGTACACCTGACCTGTTGCTGGAGAAGGCCAACTTCATTCTCCCTATGTGAAAGTGAACACTACAGTCCATTGTGGTCTGGCAGACAAACCTTCTGCTGGAATTGGTCTATAAGGTATTACTATCCTAGTTCCAGCCTTTCCCCTTCCCTGACCAGACCTATTGCCTGCTTCTTCCTTCTCCCTTCTGCAGCAGCCTTCTGGAGAAAATTAGGTCTAGCAGCAAGGATTTTCAGGGGAAATGAAAGTTGACTGATTGACGAAGAGAAGTATTGCTGCTTATGTGGTGGAGGTGATTTTAAAGTGTTCGTGAGATGATCAGTGTGCTGCTGCCTGTGCCAGTATGTGGAGGCTGAAGGCTGATTAGACAGGTTAGGGCAGGAGAGCTGCTGCCTGGTGAGAGTGGGTTTGACTGCTGTATGAAAGAGACTGCTGCTTGCTGGGAAAGGGGACATGGACTGCAGCTGCAGCCAGGAAGAGGAGGTATAGGTTACAGGGCTTTGTAAAGCAGAGATCCAACTCACATCTACCATGTCTGCACATCTCTGCTTTGTATTATCACACAATGGCAAAAAACAGCTGAAGAAGACTTCAAATGAGTGGAACAGCTCTATCTGAGACTTTATGCTGATCAATATAACACATTATTTGTTTCAGCACAGTGATTTCACCCAGATGGTACTTCCTCTTCCTGCTACAATGATTTATAATTTTTTTATAATGCTTGAGTAACTCTTTATTTCATGGATTTCTAATAAAAGATCCTGTCATAATCATCTATACTTGGGGACAGTTTAGATTACTTCCAGAAAAGTCCTCCTTCACATGCTATTAAGCAAAGATCTCTTTTTTAAAATCAAATATTAGTTATTGATCACCCTGCTGTTAGTGATATTTCCAAGGCACTAACATTAGCGAATGTCTACAAGAGGCAGATCAAGGTGCTGGGGAGTCCCTTTCTTTAGAATTCTGGTTACCCAGTGTAGCCTACAGTGTAGACTGTGAAGGGAGAGGGTGGGGCTGTGTGTCAGAAATCATAGGAATAGTCTGCAAAGCATAAAAAAAAAAGAGTGCTGGAGAACACTTCAAAGAAGACCAGTTTCTGCTGCAAGGATTCTCTGTCAGTCTCAGCCAGTGCTTTTCTGCATCTTCAGTCATCATCTCATTTCAATAAATTAAGACACCTCTATGGTTAATCATGATAGTAGTTCACAAAGCAAGGAGTAATTTATGTCTCTGGCTAACGATGGTATCTCACAGGCTAAGAGGACCACTTCAGTGAAGTGGCATTGTATCAACAAACCGGGCACTCATTGCACAGGCAGAAAATGTTTGTGTCTTAGTGCATTTTTTCCTCTCAGAAGAAAAACATACATTCTATTGCCTTCTTGTGTCATTCCTCTTCCTGTATTACTCCACTTCAAGATATTCTTTCTAGAACATGTCTTCAGTCCTTTCTCTGTACAACTGAACAGTAGTTTTAGTTAACCTACTGTATAACTAAACAGTAGGTCAGACAGTAGGTAAGTATATTGTAGTTTCAGGCACAGGAACTCGCCTCTAAAGAAATATTCAGAGCCACTGCAATAAAGAGGAAATAAAAAGATGAATCCTGCTGATTAGTCTCTTGCAGTATATAGCTGCTATTTAGCTGACAAATTAAATGGTGGACAGAAAATAGCACTACTACTATTACTATATATATTAATATTACTATGGAGAAGGCAGCAGCAGTTGTTGCCCTCATCTGAACAGCAGCATTAGCTGGCACCAGCTAATGGGATCTCTACTATCAAGAGTTGTCCGAGCCTTGAAAGAATCTATTCAGAGCAGAGAAGGAACAGAGGGATGTTACCCAGGTGAAGGATACAACGCCCTTACTTTCACTGTGCTTTTTCATCCCACCAGTAGAATAGCTTTGTCTGTGAATCCAGCTACAGCATGGAGGGAGTAAAAGAGAGAATGTGCACATACACATCTTGCAAAATTAATGCCACAGTGTTAAGTTCAACAGGAATCTAATTTTAATAGGAAAAAATACTATTTCCATGGAATCACTGTGTCTCTGGAACAAACTCCCCAGCAGGTACTTGTACCTACAGGACAAATGGCTAAGCTATGCCTAATCCTCAGAAAACTGTGATCCTATGCACACCACTGGCTGCAACCATGAAGTTACATAGGACTGCCAAAGACATAAAGCTTGCAGCATGCTTCATAGTCCACGTGGTATTCACCAGAAAATAGAAACCTCAGAACATCTAATTGCAGAGCTTTAACACAGACTGCTATTTTCTGATGAATACCAGAATCACTGGGTTCTGAGGAAAGCTTGTAGTGAGCAGCACAGTACCCACACCAACACTTGGTTCTGAGATTACTTCACTTCTTCTTCCAAGAGACTGTAAGAATAGAGGAGAGTTGCAGATTTTTTGCAACCTTCAATATCTGCTTTTTCCTTTATCTACTTTTATTGCTGTTTTTCGTTGATGAAAAACATACAAAATTTTTTTAATTTAATTTAGGATTTGAAAACACAGTTTGGCCTGTTCATTATAAGCAACTGAAGTTTATCTGGCAAAAGTCCTAGAAAACTTTCAGATAGTTTTAAGTAGTCTGAAACAACAGTTGGATAAGCTTACTTCTGAAAAAAGGACGGTATTAGCCACCATAGAGGAACTGGAAGGACACCTTCATACCTTTCTCAGAAAGTTTTGTACAGATGCTGAAGTTTTTTGTTTGGTTGAGTTTTGTCTGTTTGTTTTCCCCTATCAGAATATTAGTCCTGAATTACAGATTTCAGCAGATGGAATTCTTTAGGGCTTATAATCAAAGAGCTCATAATGAATTAGAGTTTACTGTTAGTCTTTGGAAATGATCTGATTGTTTAATTCCAATCTGATATAGCAACTGACAACAAATATCTATTTAGATAACAAAATATTTCAGTTATTATTGTAGTGGACTTAACTTTCTCTTCAGCTTAATACTGGTAATACCAGCTCAGTTTTAGTTTCCTGCTTTCATTTTTTTTTCCTAGAAAGATTTAATAATTTCTAAAACAAAATACCAAAATATTTAATTAAATTTATTTTTTTCCCCAATAAGCAGCACAGACCATCTTGAGTGTGTATTAAGTGATCAAGGAGAAACCTTGTAATTAGTGTTTGGGTCTCTCACATGGTCCTGCTCACAGATCATATTAACAGGTCACAGTGAGTCATCCCCCTCAGCATACAGATTTATACCTGTTGAACAAGGCACACTCTGAAAATATATCAAAGGAATCACCTCCATAGTGTGACTCTACCATGGCATCTGTGTAACTTCACCTGGCAGGTAATGATTTGAATATGAAGGTATTACTGGACTGCTTGAGCTTTTCATCCAGTTGGGACCTTGTCTCTAACAGTAGAGGAAGAAGCAGGGGAGCTGAGGTTATGTGGTTCCACCTTCAGTCCCTCTTGCTTCTACCTCCAGAGCGGCCTTATGCTGAGCTGGCGTCTATGATGCTTTCTATGCAAACAGTATTCAAAATAGGTTTTACTATAACTTTGTATAGAAGAAGTCTCACAGTCAAGCAAGTGAATTCTTTTCATCTCAAAGTTCTCTGACCCAGACTTACGTATGAAGTCCCTGTGAACTGATATATGCAAAACCTTGGTACTTTAAAGACTGCATACACGATCTGGTTACTGTTACTGCCTTCTCTTGCAAAAGCTGTATATTCTCCTAACAGACAAAAGCAAGATCCATGACACGAAAGCACAGGCACAGATTTTTAAGGATCAGTATTCTGCACCCAGCTGGAGACGTGCTGTGATTTATGTTTTCTGCACATCAGCTCTCCATTAGTAAAACATGGACCGTTGTAAACCTGGTAAAACGTAGCCTTAGTTCAGAAGTGATTTACCTCTAATTGTATGTGATATTTAACCATCATTGTTAGTTTTTTTCTTCTTTTGTGGTGGGAAACTGCCTACAGGAAATTGCATTTTCACCTCTCCAACTTTAACCTCTAAAAACTTGAAGGGGCTGCATATTTAGACACAGCGTGAATAAAATGAATCTTATTTTTCTGTATTTTGTGATGATGCTGCCATCTAGAGTATAAAAGTAATACTGTGTCAAGAAACACCATCAGCAGTATTTAATTAATGAATTTTGTATTAACGGCAAGTATAATCATAATCATAATAATACATTTTCTCTCTTTTGTTCCACTGCCGCCACCTAGAGTTATAGAACAAGTATATTATTTTTCTAACTAAAACTATTTAATTAGTGGCTATTTATATTTGTGGGTAATACCTTACTTTCCCACCATTTTCTCATTGCTTTGGCTTGTCTCTTTGTCCTGAATGTCAGTATAACCCAAGTACTGCATCTAATGTTCTGGTTAAGCCAAATAATTAACCTGTTGTGATTTTAGGTTTTTAAAGGTCATCTTTAAATAAGAAAATATCTTAGGTGAGCCTGACATTTTTTTTGCTGGTTGCAGGACATCATTCATAATAAAAATTGGACTTAATACTCATGTGAGACCCCCTCATCAGAGTTAATAGGAAAAAAAGTAGGCTGCCATTGTCATTAACAATGACAGAGAGCTGCTGTTACTCCTGTAAAAAAACCCAAGATTTTACAAAATCTTTTTTTTTTTTTTTTTTTTTTTGTGGCACAGAAAGCAACACACATGTCTTGGGGACTGTAAAACAATCAATAAAAGAAAATAATGAATAATAGGTTACCAAACCTGCAGTCACTGGTGCATGTGACCTCCTTGTATATTTGAAGGTTCAAAAGAAGTCTCCTTTGATGCCTAGTAGGTAACTACAGAAGTTCCTGGAAGAAATCCTAGGCATTCTTGTTCTTTTAGCCTATTTAATTTTTAGACAGCTTTGGATGACTGCACTGGAGGTAACAGCAACCCTCCAAGATCAAACATCCACCAACTCTTTACCTGGATTGTTCCTTCTTCTTTGCTGATGTAATCACTTTCATTATCCCTCTTCAGGTGGCCTCGACAGCTTACTTTGTTGGGAATCCTTAGATTGTCATGTCTAGTGGAAACAGTAGCACTTTCTCTATCTTTGTTTGACAGCTCTATTACAGTGCCTCAAAACTCAGGAATTTAATACATAGGCCTCCTCAATATCTCTAATGGCAAAATTCATGAAAAAAAAAAAACCAAACCCTTTTCTTGGACTTTGATCACACAACTTTCTCTAGCTGGCTGTTCTTGGTTCCTAGTTCCTCTAGCTGTGCCCCTTGCCTTCTTTCACCTACCTATGAAGTAAAGCCAATGTCCTGGTTTTGTCTTTTCAAACTATCTTTATGAAAACTAGTCATAGCTCTTGTCACAATGGCTTCACCTTAATAGCAACATGAAAGTCACACATGCTTCTGTATATCCTCCAAATAGCTCACCCCAGGAAAACTGCTGCAGATAACACAGGTAGCCAAATCAAGCAAGGTTTTATTCTCAGGTTGGTGTCATTTGTCTTTATGGTTGTAACATGGAAAATTTTGAATAATACATCCAATCTGTTCTACAATTTCTCAAAGAATGTCCTAGACATAAATGCATAGGTATTTACAGATTTAAGCAGAATCAAATGAGAAAGAAAGCTAAACAGGGAATATATGAAGCTCAGATACAGAGCTGGCAGAATAGAAACTACAATTTGATCTGTTATTGTCTACCGATCAAAGCTATTAACAGCATGTAGCATAACAACAAAATATCTCACCTCTGCTTGTCTTCTCATTGTAAAAATAAAAGAATTAATAATGGCATGAAAGATATGTCTGGAGGAAAGAGCCACAAGAGTCCAACATGTATAAAGGATGAAGAGGGAATGGTATGGGGATAGAAAGTGCCCCTGTGAAGCTGGAAGGAAGGACTCACAATTGGCGATGTCCGAGCATTGGGAGAGCACCCACAGTGTCTGACACAATGAAGGAAAGGGGTGCTTCAGGGCATTTCCTGAAAATTTAATGGAATGGGAAAGTGGTGGATAGGACTTTTGCAAGCTAGATGGACAAATAGCAATTGCTTAGTGTAAGGAAAGGCCTAAAAAGCAGTCTCTTGAAGTATTCATCACCGTGAATAGTGATTACTGGGGGTTTTTTTTCAACAGTGAGCTTATTATTACTCAAGTAGATGTCTGAATTTATTCAATAACTATTATCTTAACCACTTAGCTTTCTTTTGATGTTAACGGCTCAGCACAATGGATTTTATATCAATGTGTTACCTTTTGCTAAAAGCACACAAAGAACAAAGTACTTAAGAGATTTAAGAAAAGCGTTAGCATCCCGATCAGCAGACAAGGTCTACCCAATACACATAGTTGATCGTTTGATTCTGCAGCCTGCTCTTCAATCCAAATTCACATGGGATCCCTGTTGCATTGTTTCAAGTGCTATTTTCATCTTGTAATGTGATTCAGAATGGTTCAGACTTAAGAGTTCCCATTCTGTTTACATTATTAAACAAGCACAGCTTCTTCTTTTGACAGTAAGTGGTCAGGCTCATAATGCCTCTAGTAATTATCTTCACTGAATACCAATATTTATTTTGAAATTTACATCCAGGAACTAATCAGGTACAAAATCCTGCTTTGAAAATGTATTTAGAGTCTGTGAGAGAACTGCTCCCATGTGATCACAGCTTTGTCCTCGATCTGTTTGGTCATATATGCGTGTTTGCTCTTATACTGTGACAATTTTTCCTGAGTGGTAGACATTTGCATTATATAAGCAAGTCATACAAAGTGGAGAAAGGTAGTACAATTTATTAGAACAAATGCTATAAATGGGAAAATGACAAGTATCCCTGTGCGTATCCCTGTCTTCGGGTTTGAAATAGACACAGCAAAATTTAAGCTGGGGTTTAATACAGTTATACTATCTTAGCTACTTTTTAGCTACACATGCTTCTTCCATGGAGCCATTTTGAAATATTTTAGTTATGCTACATTTATGAGAACCAATTTATCATACCTTTTACGCTTTTGCTGAGTCTGTTTTCTCTAGTTGTGCCAAGGTATGTATTTCTAATGAATGCAATTCAAGTCTGTATCTGTTTGCTAACACTATAATTTGGAAAGAAGAATTTTTCAGTAGCTCTCAAAATATTCAGTCAGTTTACTGCAGTAATTTATTTGGCCCTTTATTCTTTTACCATATACATTTGATCAGATCAACCTCACATTATAGAGATTCATTAGCTGTGGTCTGAACCGTAATGGTTGATGATCTGATCCACCCGTTTAGTATAAAGAAAAAGTTTTTTTGCCAAGTTACATTGTGGATCAAAGGAGCCTTTAAAAACCACTGTACAGCAAAGAAAAAAAAACAAACCCAAACCTCCCCCCCCTGGGATTACTTCAGTACTTTATTCCATGACTGACTGTTGAAAAAGACACTCTTGACTGGAATGTGCTGAAATGTAGCCACTGAACTAAAGAATCACAATCATCCGTCCTTTCTCCAGATCCATAAATGTTTAAACTGCAGCAGCCTCCAGAGAATGAACCAGCCTGTGTGCTCCACTTGTCTTACCTGTGAGGCAGGGTAATACATAGGCTGAGCTTTAGGCAGAATGTTAGGCATCTGGAGAACTTCAGAGTGTGTACAGCTATGGGATACATGTCTCCAATGTTAGACAGCAACTACATGGAGCATCTGAGGAAATTCTGGTAATTAAGTGCCATTTTAAAAACAAATGCCTCTGTAAATCTCTTTCCACAATAAATAGATTATAAATTCCACCTAAGAATTTTCATCAAAGTAACAAGTCACAGTTTGTACCCCAGAGCTTAGCAGAATTGTACATCTTTGGTCTTTACTGTTGAGATTATTTCACAGAGAAGAGCAAAGTTTAACAGCAGGCAGAATGTGTGTGTGGGGTCAGTATCCACATTCACCTTAAATAAACAGCTAGTCTCCAAAAGAAGGTCTTTCCTGGTTTATTGCAGTATTCAAAACTTTGGATTTTGAATTAAATGTCTCAATTTTACTATATGGGGTCTTAGTGTGTAGGGAACGACTTCCAATTCCAATGTTCCAGCTATCTTGAGGTTTAAAAGAAGTAAAAAAACCACTACCCCCCCAAAAAAAAAGAAAACAAAAACCCCAAAAAACGCCACCAAAACCCAGAATTTATTTTTGCCTATCTAGCAAAAAATAGTCAGTCAACTCCAACTCCAGGCATAGGTAAGCTCTTTTAATTTATTCATAAATCCAGTCTAAAACATCTAAACATTAGCTGTAGAGCTGTATCATGCTGGTCTCCCTTAATAGTTCTGGCAAGATGAAAGCAGAATTTTGTACACCACTTCCAGTAAGCCCATAATTTACCCTCATATTTCAGAACTAAACTACAGAGACCAGGAAATGCATATATTTATCAAATAGCATTAATGTTAATTTTTATTGTTTGGCAACTGCTTTATTTCTAAAGCAGGCCACTAACAGACTTGTGGTTGTCCAAGCATTGTTACGTATTCCAGCAATAGCCAGGAATGCAAAGTATCAGTCTGGAAAGCCAACTACCATCTAAAAAGCAGTGGTTGGTAGATACAGTTACAATCCTCAGATTTCTTCATTTATTAAATTAAATAAAGAGACAGTGCTACTTTTCCCTATTGCCCATTTCTTTTTTTTTTTTTTCTGTCCGATTTCATCAACACAAAGCTGAATTTGCAAAATCACAGTGATTTCCATGGCAACAGATTGTGATGTTATGATGTCCACTGTGGGAGCAAACAAAACAAGTGAACAAACTGTCAGGATAAGGAAGAAGTAGGAGCACTTTATAACCATAAAGATGCATTTCTAAAATCACTGCTGGTTGATACCATATCCATTTCATAGCCCTCCATGACCACTTTTCTCCCCTCAGCCATAATTCTTTACAGAAATTAAGACGATGAGTTAAAGGGATGATCTAATACACAGTAAAGTCAATGGAAAGTCTGACGCTCTTTTCTTGGGAACTGGACTGGACAAGACAGCATGCCACTGTGAGTGTGATGTAGGTAAGTGTTATTATTCTTGTTTAAAGGGGATATAAAATAACTTGCTGCCATGACATTAATCTAGCATCGTGTACTAGACCTTTGAAAGATTTATCACAGGACTGATAAATGACAGAATTGTGCTATTTTTTACTAAATTACAATCTAACATTCTACTTACTCCAGATTTGCATCTGCCCAATAGGATGAATTATACTTAGAAACTGAGTTTCTGTTTACTTTAGCAGAGACAATCTTTTTCAGCATTACAGCGTCAAATTTAAAATTTGATTTAAAGTTCAAGATCAAACCAGTGAAGTTCAAAAAAATTAGGATAGACACAACAACAAAAAAGAGGGAAAAATGAATTCTGCTTCATTATATTAGAAAGTTGCTTGACTATTAACGTTCTTTCTAGAAATATAAATATTATTATTTATATATAAATATATATATGTGTATATATATATAAAACTGATATATATAGCAGTTCTGCTGCCACTGAAGCCAATGGAGATTTTGTTTCAATTATCCACACTGTCAGGTTTATATTTTAAAAAACATTTTATTATAAAGAGATATATATTTTAAAAGTGCCCCTTTGATAAATGGCAGCAGCAGAATCGGATCTTTGAATCAGGTCTTTGAAGCCTGCAGTTTTATGAGCTCAGTGCCTTCAGAAGCTTCTAAAGTAGTTATAGACAAATGGAGACAGCTAAGGCTTTGCACGCTTTCTTCAAACATAAGTGAATGACTAACATAAAATTGTAGTGGCCATTAAAACTTCAAAGGAGAAATATGACCTGAATATTACTTGTCATAGTACAGGATTTCTTACTGGAAGATCTGATCAACTTTTTAGATTATAGTATCTCCACCAAATGCCAAGATCATAACTTAAATTATTCTGCCTTAAATAATATTTAATTCCTGAGATTTCAGTTATGATACCAGTGAAAGCAAGCACTAGCTGAATGGTCATAGGATGCTGGCTCCCCCTCCTTGCTTCCAGCTACATCTTGTCTCTATCTCGCTGAAGCTGCTGTCCTCATAATTTATTCTACCTTCTTCCTGCCTCTCATGATATCTGCCCAGAAAGCCTTTCCTTCTGCTGCAGGCAATAAAACTGTCCTCTATTCTTGCAAATTTTTCTTCACAACTTGGTTTTCCCCACAATATTTCTTGAGCTATGACCAAACTTTCTAGCCATCCTACAGACACAATCATACAATACTTATGACAATCAACAAGAAAATTAAGAAGTCGTTGTTAACAATTCATCTATTGGTTATCTATCCCCATTAGAATTGTGGCAACTGTTTGTGTGAATTGATAAGCCTTTGAAAAAATCTAGTGAACTAGTAGTCTTGAGTATGTTTATTACCCCATTCTTTGTCTGCTCGATGTCATCTGTTCTCATATCCTATTGTATCTCTTTTAGATGAAACCATTCAGAAACAACTAGAGAATTTGAATGACTGACTTTTATAGAGAGAGAAGGAAGACAATCAGGTCTTTTACTATTTCTTTAGGTCTCAGAACTAATATAACTTTTTATAGATCCTCTGCTTATGGATGAAAAAATATTACCTGTATTTTATCCTATCTTGGGCTTTTGAGCTAACTGTTGTGAAGTTATTTGGACAACTTATTTGTAAGCATAGGGTTGGATGATTGAGTCCAAAAGTTTTTGCTTACTACTCATCCAGAAATACAAAACAACAAAAAAAATGAAATATGGGAAAGCTTGTTACTCATCTGGATTAACCACTTTGATCGACCAGTCACAGGGAGTGTGGAAATATCAAACAAAATGTACACCGATTGCTATTGAGGATGATACTTGGTAGAAAACAGTCCAGAAACCACTGCCACAGCCAAAACAAACTTCTACAGAATCTGCATATCTTTCACATTTTTCATTGTTTAGAAAAATTACATGACCTATGGTTTTGGCTGGGGTAGAGTTAATTTTCTTCATAGTAGGTAGTATGGAGCTGTCGTTTGGTTTTGTGCTGGAAACAGAGTTGAGAATTCAGGGATGTTTTAGTTACTGCTGAGCAGTGCTCACAGAATCAAGGCCTTTTCTGCTTCTTACCCCACCTCAACAATGAAGAGGCTGGGGTGGGGGAGGAGCCACAGCCAGGACAGCTGACCTTGACTGACCCAAGGGATACTCCACATCATATGATGTCATGCTCAGTATTAAAGCAGGGGGAAAGGGGGTATGCTCGGAGCAATGTCATTTTGTCTTCCCAAGTAACTGTTATACATAGAATCATAGAAGAGTTAGGGTTGGAAAGGACCTTAAGATCATCTAGTTCCAACCCCCCTGCCGTGGGCAGGGACACCTCACACTAAACC
>JANHGB010065231.1:0-10603 GCA_026283785.1 Coracopsis vasa | reverse complement strand
TAGCATTTAGGTGAATGAGATTAAATAGTAGGACTTGCCCATGACAAACTGTAGTCACAGAAGAAGTGAAGATGCCCAAACCACACAATGCAAATATAATTAAGTTTGTACTCATGGAAAATCCCTGTATGAAAATGTTGTCTCATTTCTGTTATTCAGTGTGTGAGGCAGTACAGGGACAAGCAGGAATTAGGTCACGGATGTTAAAAGTGCCTGTTACAAAGGATTTGCATTATGTCCTATCCCTAAGAATAACAGCTGCAAGCACAGGGAAAAATGGACACTCATTAACTCATAGGAAATGAAAGTCCAAGACTTTTTAATTAAGTATATAAAATTTTTATCATACACTCCACACTTCATAGCCATCCTTCCATATAGCATTTCAGCTTACTTTATTTTCACCGGTTGTATTCGTACAACATACTTCTTTCAATCACCATGATGCATAAACTACAAACTAGCACAATCATGGTACATTTCCCTGTTCATTGCAGGGGTGTTGGTCTAGATGACCTTTAAAGGTCTCTTCCAACCCAAACCATTCTGTGTTTCTATGATTCTATGAAATTGTCATTCAGATCAAAGATATCGAAAAGAGGTCATCTAGAAAACAATGATTCAAAATACGTGTTTTAAATTTCCATCTACCAGTCTTTTCCAAATATATTTGAAATGCCTTGCTTTTCAAATATAAAGTTCCAACATGCAATTTCAATGCATATAAAATTCCTAATAAGAAGCCATATAATAATAAGAGACTCATAAATTCAGATGTGAGTTAGCTGACAGGACACAAAATGCAAAACAGCCAGGAAATAAGCATCTATTTTGTCTCCCTTTGTGAAGTTTCCTTCACATGTAATAACTGGGTTTAGTATCCTGAAACAGACAGCAAAATAGAAACTTACAAAACTGACTGCAGATATGTGAAGTGTCATTAATTAAGTAATAATACCCTTTGAAATCAGTCATTACCAGCAGTTTTTGGTTATAAGCCATTAATATTTTAACTAGCAAGCCATTAAAAGTGATAATAACCAATTCTAAGGGATTACTGCTTGAATAAACTATTTTTAATGATTTTAAACCTTCTGAAAAGCTTGGTCTGTTTTAACTTTAAATTCTGATCTTTTTTATTGCCTCTGCATGAAAAGCTATTTCTATTCACAGAGAAAAACAAGCATTCCTACAGGTACACAGAACATTCTTGCATGGAATTGGTTCACAAGGGATGTGGCTAAAGGTTTCCCCTGCCTATATTATTACATCTGTGATGTTGCGTCTCAGTCATGGCTTCTCTCATTTGCTTTCTTTCTTTCCTGATGACTGCTCCATAGCTTGCGTTGATCAGGGAGACCTGAGATTCTTCAGTCATAGCTTCTAATCCCATCTCTTGCATCAAGCTGTGGTTCTATTTTGATTTAGCTAGGTATATACAGCTACTCTCAGATGAGCTTCTGAAAGGCAAAAAGATATAGTTTTGTCCAGCCAACATTAATTTTGTGCATGTACACAGAGTAAGCCTAATATTTAGACTCTGTCCCTGTATATCTATTAAAATACTGGAATT
Source organism: Coracopsis vasa (assembly GCA_026283785.1). NCBI lineage: Eukaryota > Metazoa > Chordata > Aves > Psittaciformes > Psittacidae > Coracopsis > Coracopsis vasa. The sequence continues at coordinate 9,030 of JANHGB010065231.1, read as the reverse complement.
TATTTTACAGATCTCTCCCAACAAGGTTAAATCATACAACTCAGGAGAAATAAGCTGACACAAAAATGTATATTTTATGAGAATAGTCCCAGGTCTATATCATGTTCATATGAATACAGCTAGAGATAGGAAAGACAGATAAGAGAGAGCCTCTTACCCTTCTGGAAATCAGAGATCACTTTCCCTCAGGAGATACAGTATTTCCTAATTTTGATCCTATCAGGCTAGCCAGGAAGGAAACGGTATCTGTTTTATGACACTGCACAGTTCTCATCTCTGTGTCCCTAGTTGAAATCTAACTTTTTAGGTGATCAACACTTTTCTTGGCTCAACAAATGTATCTAAAAGGCAACAGACAAAATCTTGGCCTCAATACTTGTATCACAACCTAGCGGAACAGGGTCCAACACTGTCCAAAATGAAGAACCAGGAGTAGGCAGATAGCATCATGGCAAAGTATATAAGATTTCCTCATATTTTCACATTTTTATCTCCTCACTGTCATTAAATTATAGTCTGTCTTTATAAATGGCCATTTTCCTCAATATATTTACAGGAGTTAAGTCTCTGTAACAGTCATCCATTTCTAGGGACATAACACCGCTGCCACCTTTCAGATTTGGCAATTGTTTTAAATCGTTAAGAATAATAAGTCTTCTGGTGGGCAGGTTTTCTGTCAAGGCTCCATTCCACAATATTTTAATATTAAGTCTCTTCTGTTAGGCCTGATAATTTCTGAGGGTGGAATTGATGCCAAACACAACCCAACAGCACCATAGGTGACTCAAGAAGTCAGTTGAGTAATCTCTGTCACTTCAGCATTTCATAGTGGATAATTTCACACAAAAACGTGAGAATTCATGAGGCTTCTTCCATAAATACTCCATAAGCAATAAATCATCTGCCCTCAAAGCACTGCTTGTGTGCATCATGAATATATTTTCCAAGAAAAAAACAAAAGCAAGAATTAACTGGATCTTTCAAGATTTAATATTGGATCTTTCAAGATCAAGCAAGAATTAATATCGGATCTTTCAAACTAGAATTGACATCAAACAAACAATGCAAAATATCTCTACTGCCCCTTTCGATGTTTATTCAGAAGCCCATGTAATAGCAGTGTCTGCCAGCAAATCCACAGCTTTATTTATTGTGTCCAGCCTTTGGTACTTCACTTCTTCCTAAAGACATAAAAGTCACCAAGAGAGAGATCTGTTCCAAATTTCTCCCATTTTGCTCCTTATGTCCAATGATCATAGTGTGTCTCTTTCCAATTCCTTCTCCTGCTGTCCTTTTAAACAAGTTTTTGCAAAGATAATAGCTGAATTTTCATACAGAAATAAATCAGCATTTTCATTGATAACAGACAATGTATGAAAGGTTTATAAATTAACAGATAACAGTCACTATAGCTCTCCAGTAATTATTACAGTGAGGGAAAAGGGTGATTTAAGAGACTGGTAATATGACAAAGAATCTCACTTCTAGTCTGTTAGTTGCAATTCTGACAAGTCAATAGTGACCAAAGGATATTTCCTTCTCCTGTTTGGACAAGCTGTTTGGTGTTGACAGACAGTCAGTAACAGATTTACACATTTAGAAGTGGAAAAAACACAGAATAATTTCTTCGTTCTTTTCTGCTAGGAAATACCAAAGCTCATCCCATCCCCATGCAGCTGGTTTTCTGCTTTATAAAAGGAAGCACTTTATGGAAAAAAAAAAAAAAAAAAGCCTTTGCTTTCATGCCTAGAAATTTCATCACTGGGAAGGAGTTATGGGTTCTGGATGAACAAACAGAAGTCTGTTCCTAGCACTTCCCACAGGACTGGCCGTGATTTCACACCATGGTCCTATATATATATATATATATATATATATATATATATATCATTGATATGCCAGTCTAAGACTGGGAAAGTCATCATCATAAAGAGTAATACAGGTGGTATTACAGCAAACATAACAAAATACAGTAGAGGTAAGCCTCATTGCTGAAATTCAGGTTCTGGTGGAGCTGGAAGCACTTAGGGGAAAATATGTGAGGTTCCAAAAGCAATTGTATTAAGACTAAACCTGTTGCAATAGGGGGACAGAAAACAGCAAAGGGAGACCAGGGTAGCAGTGAAGTTAGGCTTCTCTCCTTTTTCTGTTTTTGCTGGGTAGAACTGGATCTTAGTTGCCATGGCTGCCAAGAACCAGTGAGGCAACTCACTAAAAATAACTCACTGCTCAGAAAGATACAGGTCTTATAGACGTTGCAAAAATGAAGTAATTTCTTCTATTATTTACCCCCTTTCTGACCTCTTTCTCCAGAAATACTCCCAAAATAGAAGCAGGACTTTAAAGCAGCAGATATATTCATGATGATTTACACCTGTGCTCCATCAGACACACACTTAGATTTGCTGCCTCCCATGCACAGAGCCCTGAAAACAGGACATAACTCTGTGACATATATTTGCAATCCACCCTGAAGTCAAGCCTCAGGAAGTCTTTTTCACCTTACCATATACATTGTTTAGTCAGAAAAAGTATTATGCATTTGATGGGAAAGGATCAGGATTTACCTCAAGAATAAAAAGTGTGATAAGTAGGGATAAAAAAGATTTGAAATGCATATGTGATATAGTAGCACCAATGAATATTTGCCTATATCAATGTGCTCAAGGCTATCTTTGCACATCAACACAACAGCAATGCTGAACAGTAACTGTTGCTGCAAGATATGGTGAGATCTGCAGAGAAAAGACATGTCTGTTGGTGCGGCATATTCTCATTATGGGTTTCTCTGTTAGAATGCATAGGTGGCATTCAGTGCATAGTGGTGAAGTAAACAGAATTTCCAATTTTCTTTTTAGTTCACCTTTATGATGATGCTGTCAACTGGAAATGAAAAAGGAAGGAGTCAATGAAGCAAGAATATTCAACCACAGCTGAGAAAGGAAAAAGTAAGAGTAAACTCCAGCTGCAGGTACAGAGGAAAACAGAAGCGCACTTAGAGATATATTGATGAGGGGAAAAAAACAGAGAAGAAAGCAAGCAAGAAAAAGATTTTTACAAATAACCAGGCACAAAAATGGTTGAAAGACTGAAATACACTGTTGGGTTTTAATCTATTTTTCACATCAGAATAACAGATAGGAAAGCTGAAGAGCTACACAGGCATAAGACTATTCAGACCTGTTACACTTTCCACCACTTGCATTTGGTTGGTGTAGCAGTCTGCACCACAGTTGGAGGGTGACTGTGGGACTGAATATTTTGGATATAGTACTTAGAAGCCTATCTGTACATGATTTGAATGTAATCTCCAAGTAAATTGCTTTTGTAAAAACTTCAGTTACTAGAAAAGGGAAGAGATTACTTACTAAAAACTTCAGCTATGCTTACTTTGCAAAAGCTAGCAGACGTTAAAATTACTGCCTATCCATGCTACTATATGCTCAAATTATTCTATATTCTATATTCTATAAATATTATGGCATAGACCAATTTTATAGAGAGGCTATGGAACTTGCCTAGGGCATGTGAGTAGGCTGGGGCTTAACAGAAAACTGGATGCATTTGGCTGAAAATCAAAGAATCATAGAATCATAGAATAGTTAGGGCTGGAAAGGACCTTAAGATCATCTAGCTCACACTAAACCATGTCACTCAAGGCTCTCTCCAGCCTGGCCTTGAACGCTGCCAGGGATGGAACATTCACAACTTCCCCGGGCAACCCATTCCAGTGCCTCACCACCCTCACAGTAAAGAACTTCTTCCTTATATCCAATCTAAACTTTCTCTGTTTAAGTTTTAGCCCGTTAACCCTTGTCCTATCACTACCTTTCATACTACTTTCATATTCTATGAAAATCTGCTAATGCTAGCATGTTTTAGCACCCCACATTTTCACATGAGGTATGAAAGTTGCAAAGATCTCTAAACACTTCAAAATTATGTCCTCTGGGATTCCCAGAGGAAACAGCCTGACTGACTGACATTCCCTGTGCATCACAGGGAAAGAGGTGAGTGAGGGTACATTCATGACTTCCCATTTTCTTTGCTTGCTTGATCACAGCTTTTTTTTTTCAGTGCCCATATTTTCCCATTCCATCTGGGCTTCTGCATGAGCATTTTCCTTTTTCCTCCTGAGACTGTTCTTCCTCAAAACGCACTTGTTCCCCACCACACCAACCCTAAGGGCCATGTGCCCCGCAGCCTGGCTCAACAGCTTCACATTACTTCCTCCATCATTGTGCTTGGTCCTGCCAGATAATGTGTTCTACAGCAGACAGTCCTTCTCCCTCCTTCAATTGCCTCTTCTAATTCTCTTAAATTGTGGTTTCCTTCTCCCTTCCTCCTTCTCTGGAAATGAGGGAGGGAACATTTCAGTAGATATCAGTATCCTACATGAAAGATGTAATGATATATCAATACAATATATACACAGACATAGCTTAAATTGAGTCCTTAATGTGGAGTGCTGGCCAGCGCTGTATTTTGTCTACTTTTAATTAACTGATGGACTGGAGTATCAACTCCTCCTCATTGCTCATTCAGAAAGCAAATTTCTGTGTTCTAAAATTACATTGGGATGTGTGAATGATTTTGGCATCACTTTCATCTATGGCCAGATTAGCAGCAGTAGCTGAAATCCTGACATGATTTGAGGTAGCAAGAGCTCTTTCTTCATCTGTTCAATGCCACTGGCACAATGTAAAAGCATCTCACAATGTGGACTGCCCCTGTGTGTGCACAGTGCTGTTTTCTGCACCTTTTTTTGATGACTCTTCTTCGGGCAGCCTGGAAATAACTCAAAGGAGCTGACTCCAGGAGATAGTGTGCTTGTTCTAAAACGGGCACCCATGCCTTAAAGGAAGTCCTGCTCCTGCTACCATTTCACGGCACTGGCTCCACACTCCAGGATGCAGCTCAGATATATACGAGTCTGTATATACATGTACATAATGTGGTATATAAAGGCTTCAAAGCTCCACTGCTGATAGGGTTTGCCCAAGCAGCTGTCGGCTGCTGATGTATAACCTTTTAGCATAGGCAGCAGCACTAAAAGTAGCAAAACAATCAACAGGGAGCTGATCTCTACTATTTGAGTCAGTATTTAGTTCAGCATTCTCTACTTAAGCAATGCTGTTGCCAGTAGACTATAATGTCTAGTAAACCAGAGACTTGCATAATTTAGGGATTATATGAGAAAAGTTATGCCTAGGTTATGGTGGAATGCCTGTGTTTTTCATAGTTCAGGGTAGCAAGAACCTGTTAGCCTGTACATTTTTCTCCATTTTCCTCCTTGGTGGCAATTATCAAAGTCTGAACCCGACTAATTCAGCCATTGTTCCTTTACTCATTGCAAAATATCCTGTTATGTTTGCTTGCAGAAAACATGTCCAAAACACACTGGTATTAAACTGAGCTTTGCCAGAAAGGCACTCCTGCTGCTACACCACAGCTTGCAAAAGGTGGTGGATGCTGGAAGTCATGTTACAAATGTTCAGAAGAATGAATATACCTTATCAGACTACTGCGTCTGTCCTGGTTTAAGCTGAGATAGAGTTGCTTTTCTTCCTAGTAGCCGGTGCAGTGCTGTGTTTTGGCTTTAGTCTGACAGCAATGCTGAAAACACACCGATGGTTTAGTTGTTGCTTAGTAGTGCTTACTCTGGTGAAGGACTGTTCTGTCTCTCACGCTGTGCCAGTAAGGAGAGACACAAGAAGCTGGGAGGAAGCAGAGACAGGACACATGACCCAAACTAGCCAAAGAGGTATTCTGTATCACAGCACGTCATGTCCAGTATATAAAGTGGGGGGAGTCACCCGGAAGGGACCAATCGCTGCTCGGGTCGGGCTGGGTATCAGTTGGTGGGTGGTGAGCAATTGTATTGTGCATCTCTGCTGGTTATTGTTTTCTTTTTCTTTTCCCTTTTAGTTTTATATTCTCTGCCCTTGTTATTCCCCTTATCATAATTATTTTTGTTATTATTAGTGTACTTTAGTTATTAAACTGTTCTTATCTCGACCCGCGGGGTTACATTCTTTCGATTCTCCCCATCCTGCCCGGGGGTGATCGAGCGGCTGCGGGGTACTCAGTTATCGTCTGGGCTTAAACCACGATGGCTTCTCACCAGCATATCCTAGCCCGAGCTCCAAAGCCAGCAAACCTCTAAATACACAGGAACAGCGACCGGGCCCCGGTACGTCCTGGGGTATACAAAGGACAGCGGCCCGCGGACTGACCCCCCCACAACCCCATCTCTCGCACAGCGAACACGGGTGGCCGGTGCGGTAGGGGGCGGGGCGTCAGGCGGGCGGACCAATGAGAGGTGGGGGGCGTGTCCTGGGCGGTGATCGGCCGCCTCGTGTATCGCCGCGGGGGCTGGCGGGATCCGATAGTGCCTTGGGGTCGGTGCTACCGGCGGACCTCCTCTGCCGGGATGAGCGTGTCTAAGGCCCCGCTGAGCCGGGGCCGTGCCCTCCGCCGGGCTGTGAGGGGGTGCGGCGGGCGGGCGGTGGTTCGTCCTGTGCCCAGTCGTGGCTGCCGTGGTTTGCACTCACCCGTTGCTCCTCTGCAGTACTATGTGCGTGTGTTCACACATGATTGCGGCCCTGGGGAGGTGGGAGTGGGGGAAGCGCGGTTTCATTGCGGGGAGGAGAGCTGATTGAGTTGGCAGGTAATTCACTGCCTGGAATGGAACGTTTTTAGGCCTTACAGACCACCTCAAAAATACGGTGTCTGTAGCAGATCACCCTCATGCATGGCATCACAGATACGTACAAATATCTTGTGTCTGAATAAAGAATGTCGACTGTGTGCAACTGAGATTACCTTTGTAAATGGAACCCTGTTCTGTGTGGTGTGGTACTGAAATCTTTTTCATCTTACCGTACCTTAAGTAAGGGTTCTCAGTAGGTCTCATTGTACCCTGGGCAATGTTAGCAAAGTGTGAGCTGGGATCTGGTAAATACTGTTCTTTGACCAGCATCCTGTTAGGTATCCTTTCACAGTGGATCTTGTTCCGATGGATTCAGTGAATGCCTTAACTTTCCCCTTTGCTGTCTCCCAGATTTTGTCTTCTAGGATTGGCAAAGAAAAATCCTGTCTCAGCATCCTGTCAAGTAAGGTGTCTTGATCTCCTATGTTGGCCGACTGAATCCCTGCTAGGCTTGGTCATGCAACAGCACTCCTGTCTACTGATAAAATGAGTTAACTGCTTACTGGAGGAGCAAACCCATTAAAGTGCTGATTCTCTGCACCTTGAGCTAAGTTGCAGCTGAGTGAGGTAAACTCACTGCTAGTGAGTCTTTTAAACTTTTGTGCCCTTTAGACCTCAGAGGGTTTTTGGCTGACCAGTAGCTTTGAAAACCAGGCTGTAAGATGCCTGTTGGTGTAGCATCTCTCTTGAAAGTGCATGTATTTCTGTATTAATCTTACTTATCTACTGTGATTATCCACTACTATATATGTTAATGCAGTCCCTTACATGATAATGGATAGTTTAGAAGGAATCTATCAATTTTTATTATCTTTCATGTCTCTAGTAGATTAATGCACTTGCTGTGCATGTTTGCTGCTTGGTTTCTAGTTTTTATATATATATATATGGATATAAAAATGTATGTATACGTACATGTGTTGTCTTAGGGAGAAATTCCAGACTACATGCCTCTTAACATGTTGGTGCAGACATCTTTATTTTTTGTTTTAATGGCAAATTCCCTTCTGGATTTATAAACCCATCTGCCAGAAAACAGACTTTGGTTATCTGCTAATGAAATTCTAATTGGCACATCCATGCAATCTGCAGCCTCTGTCTTCTAAGGAAAGTCTCCTGGCACACGATTTTCCAAGGCAATGGGAGTAATTTGCAAGCGAAATTTCAAGCTTCAATGGTAAAAAACATTAAAGCTGAAGATCTGACAATGTATTTGAGATGTCTGGCTGCATACCTAGGTTTACAGTGTTAGGTAATGTACCTAGTTTTAAATGTAGTAGCTTTTTCAGTGAGTGACTGGATTTTCAAGGGAAAATATTGTAGGGACATTAAGGAATTGAGATGTTTTTTAAAAGCAGTGCATGCTGGAAATATCCAAAACTTTGCTTGAAGAAACCATGAAGAATTGATTAGTTTGTGCAGAGTGTCTTGCTTCTCTTTTTTTTAAGGGCCTAGTTGAAACTTTTCTCCATGAAGTTTTTAATCCTCCATCCCTGGCAGTGTTCAAGGCCAGGTTGGAGAGGTCTTTGAGCAACCTGATGTAGTGGAAGGTGTCCCTGCCTGTGGGACAGGGGATGGAACTGGATGAGCTTTAAGGCCCCTTCCAACCCAAAGCATCCTGTGGTTCTATGGGATGCGCTCCCTGTAGTGATGTTTATCCGTGGGGCTTGGGCTAAGGGTATAATTTTGTTGTACTTTGGGGCGCTGGGCTATGATACCATAGACTCGCTGGTCATGAGGCTCATCCTGTCAGTGCTCTCAGTGCTGTCGTCACTTTTGTTCCTCGGGAGCCATCTGGTGGCAGCGATTAACAATTGCGCGTTTGGACCTGGAGAGCCAACCGTTAGCAGAAATGTCTTCCTACGGCTTCCGTCATTCCTTTCCCTATGCCTTCCTTCCTTCCGATATCCTCCTTCTCCTCCAGGATAATTACAGCAGTATCTGACAAGTTTAAAGATTTTGAATAGCCTCTGAATACCCTTGAAACCAACCTGGCTGTATTGATAGGAGCTAGCATGTTGTTGAGTACGGTTCAGATGTTGCTTAGGGTTAAACAGCTTACTGTGGCTGCTCCAACCCCTGTGAGGAGCACTGGGCCTTGAAGGAGAGGGACTCAGACTCCAGTGACAGGCACTGTGGCTACTCAAATTCTGGCAAGAGGGATTTTGGTTACTTCAATGCCTGCGACATGCACTATGGCTGCTCAAACCCCAGAGACAAGCATTGCAGCTATTCCAGTCTCCATTGTTATAAGTTACTTTAGTAATCACTCTCAAAAGCCAAGTCCTAATTAAAATTTAAATTTATTAAGCAAGTGA